>JAQMCX010000046.1:1740050-1786195 GCA_029814765.1 Acanthurus leucopareius
TAGCCATAATTATCCAATATTGATCCATATATAAGGCGCATCGGATTATAAGGCGCACTGTCGGTTTTTGAGAAAATGAAAGGCTTTTAGGTGCGCCTTATAGTGCGGAAAATACGGTATTGTTTACGAAATTGTTGTGACAGAGGAGAGTTTTCCCTTACATGTGTTTTCAGACATGCAGGAACATGCAAACATATACAGTCAGAAAGAAAAACATGCTTCACATGCTTGCACACAGACTTTTTGCCTCTCTCTCCCTCTCTTGGATGCTCCTCTTTAGTGTTTTTAACATGACCTTCTTATGTTTTAGTTGAGAATTTTCAGAGTCTAAATGGATGAAGTACAACAGTTAAATACTGTATTTCACCACATCTCCGCCACTCCCTATCGGTCAGATTAGCGGTTTACAGAAAAGCATTTTTCAAGCACCAGTGTGCTGAAATGAGGCGCCACTCACCATTAGTCTGCTAGCTGTGGAAGCTGTTGGTGAATGGGCTTCAAATGTAAATACAGCTCAGTAATCAGCTTATTGTTAAACAATAACCTCTTGCATTTTCTTTCTCGCTGCTTGTATGTTGCTGGTAAATGTCATGTTCTAAATGTTGAAAGTGTGACTTCAAATTTTAAAATTTAAACTGAAACACTGGTGCTCTTTATGTGTCGGAACACCTTGCAGTTTTCTGCAGTCCTTTATAAACTAATAATAGCACTTCTTTGGTTATAGCTTCAGTGGAGCAGAGCAAAGTGTGTATGTGTGTGTTGCAAGCTGACTAGTGGATTATCTCTGTCTGATGGCAGAAGGAGAGGGATCTACTTTGACAGTGTGGTAGTTGGCCCATCTGTCCATAATCAGCTGTGTCTGTGTGTGCGTACTGCTGCTATGCTGCTACTTGCCAACAGGTGGTCAACTGTGCCCTAGAGTTGTGAGGGACATTGAGCCTTGCAACCTGCCTAGTTTGCCAACAAACTTAACTCTTGAAAAACTGCTTGTCTGTGCAGCATGTCAGTCAGGCATTGAGAATAACAGAGGAAACTGGTCTTGTGTATTTGGTTTAGCACAGCGTTTGGTGAAAAGGAGCTGTCAATTCATCATTTTTCTGTGTTGCTACAGCAGGAAGGCTAACATACTCCCTTCTCACTTTTCTCCTCATCTTCTGCTCTGACAGTCATTAATTCCTGCATGCACCACGAGAGTCTCACACATGTGGTTGGACATATAAATCAAAAGATACGGACAGCCTATATTTAGAATGCTTGTCATGTAATCATCTACTACCCAGTCATCTTATAGACAGCTATGAGAAATGAAAGCGGGGAATTAGTTCCCATCGGATTAATTATACTTCCACTGATCATCTGGATCTTTTTGCTGTTGATTGTATATTGTGAGTCAGATATGGATGGCTGGAAAAACCCTGTCTGTTGGTCTTTCTGCTCCTCAGAATTATTGCTCTCTGCAGGCATTGTTTGGTGTAAGAGACTTACCAGTGTAGTCAAGTGTGCAGATACATACAGTGACGAACCAGGCAGACCACTATGACAGCGAAGCACTATCAGTAGACCCCCGACTTTGACTTATTAATATAACACATCTGTCTACTGAGGCCTTAATTTGAAGTTTGTAATGTTTTTATTTCATTATTTGTGAAATATAAGGAGTACAGAAGAAATGATCCACTGTGATTGTGTGCTGTAGATTGCTTACTACTTACTGCTAATGTGAGCTGTTTCAATGCCTCTGCAGGAAACCTCGGCCGTGTTGACTACATCAGTGAGTTTGAGTTTGACCTCTTCATCCGTCCTGACACCTGCAACCCCCGCTTCAGGGTTTGGTTCAACTTCACAGTGGAGAACGTCCGTGAGACACAGGTGAGCTTGCTGAGGTCGTTTTACACTTTTGCCAATAATCATAAAGAGGAACATCTTTCTTTATTCCATGATATATTTCATAACACTCGTAGAACTCTACCATAAAGGTCAGGAAAACACAATGTGGAATTTTTTAAGCCTAAACCTGATATAGGTAAGATAAGAGACCATTTTACATTTTTGTATTTTAAAAAGAATTTCATGACCAGTAGTTTATGCATACATGAGGGTAAGAGGGCTAGGATTTAATAAGCGTAAATCTACAATTCACCTCTGGATAAGAAGCACAGCTAAAGTCACAGAACTGTGTAAGAAAGTCAAAGTCATAGAACATTAATTTAAAAATGACAGTTTTTATGCTAATAAAAGATTGATATCTGATCAAAAATCAACAAATTAAAAAAGACTTGTACTGTGTAATAGTTCTACTATTATATAAATATAGTGAGATGGAGCATTTTCTTTAAGTGAGTAAAACAGTATATCTATATACCAAGCTTGATTCACAGGGAGGTGGTCCGGGTGGTCTGGGGGCAAACAAAGTGTAGGACTGTAACACCAGAATCCAGGGTTTGACTTCAGTCTGTGGTTAGGTTTAGTTAAGGACTTCAGTGAAGGTTAGTGAAAGGTTGCGATATCAGTTAAATGTTAATAAAAAGCTTAGGCTCCAAGTCACTGAAAAACATATTTTCCAGGAGACGGGGTGGCCCTGAATGTCCTCTAACACATCTCGGTGCATTAGAAATGTCTGCCTGGAACGCCACTAAAGTTGTTTCTCCTTAGAACTGAGGCAGTCTTTTAGTATTTCCTGCCTCACTTCTTATCACTGCCTCTGAGCTTGATTCTGCCACAAGCAAGCTCTGAGGTCCATGATTGGCTGACAGAGGTGGTCACATGCCACAGAGATACGCTGTATGTGGATACAGTGAATGTGGCTTTAGGGGTGTAGAGGCTAGTTTTACCATTTTAATATGACTTTGCAGGATAAGAGGTGGGTAAAACTGACAATATTGGCATCTAAGTTTGACTGCTGCAATGTAATTTGTGCATGTACAATCTTGGCAGGCTTGGATATGAAACAAACAAAAAAAGGAGATAATGTTTAAAAAAAGACAGTTTGAAGACAGTTAAATACAAAGACAGAGAGAGGAAGACAGAGAAAAGGAGAGAGAAGATTGAGAAAGATGGGTGAGAAAAAGGCAAACAGAGAACAGTAAAGAAAAATTTAAAAAAGGAGGAAAAGTCAGAGACGGCAAGGATGAATCCACAGCATGCTGTTGCTGTTGTCATCCTGTAGAGTGTCCAGCCCAGCCTATCTGAGGCTATCAGGCCTATCAGCCCATCTCCCTGCAGTGCTGTAGTCAGCACTAATCACATTTTATGGCTCTGAGATGAATGGGAGGCCTCGGCTTGGAGCCGGATCGATCCCAGGGCCAGATAGACCAGCACCAGCAGGCTGCATCCTGGGCCAACAGGATATTTGCTGTTGTGGCAAAATGACAGAGAAAGTGTGAGACAGAGACGGAGAGAAAGTGACTGTGGAGGGAAATACGACACAATAAATGGCAAAAAAAAGATACTAATCAGGTATATGAGCACAATATGTACAGTGGCACGTGTAAGAGGGAGCCTACAGGTGACAAAAACAGGTGAAAAAAACATTTCCACTGCACACCTCCACGCTCTCTCTCTATAGGCCCCTTCACAAGCTTCTTTCATAGAAATCTGTTTCTTATCTGTCCAATTTCCTTCTTCAAAGAGGCCTTGTGTGAATTTAATCTACTCCAGTAGAAGGTGTTGTGGTTAAGTGCTGCCTGTGCATTTTGCCAAGGTGTATGTGTGGGTGTGTGGGTGTATATAGACGCTGTGATTAAATTATGTCTGTTTGCCTGGAATCGTCAGAATTCGCATAAATCTTAAGTTTATCTCCTAATGGCTGTGATACTGTTATGATTTAAAGCAACAAATTAAACTGAGAAATTAAACAAAGAATAGTATGAGTAAATAAACCAACTAAGTGTAGCTATGTGGGGAGAGGCTGTACTATAGAGATATCAGTGGGTTCCAGGGGAGAACTGGGCTGTTGGAGTGTTTCATCCAGCTAAGCCTTGCTAACTCTCAGCCTGAGCCAGGGGAATGGGGAACAGTAAAAGCCCGTGATATTGGAAGTGAGATGGCCATTTTGAAGGAATGTAAGCTGGTGAAACAGATTTGGTCTGCCTCAATCAGCTTAGCAGCTTTGTGGAAATTGGCTTCACCGTAGCACTGGTTATGATGGATGGCTGGATGGATGAATGTCTCTTTTTTGTATGTCCTTTCTCTTTTTTTGTGTTTTTCGAACCACTCACTTACCTCAAAAAGCTCAGACCAATTCCGAGTATGTTATTGCAATTACCTGGGCCATGTGACATTATTTGAGGTTTTGCTTGGTTTTGCATATTTTCTGTAAAGAAACGTCTTGCAAGAAATACTTGTGCAGAGTAATTGGTATGAATCTGTATTGGGCCTCAGGGAGACTTAAACCTGATGCTTCAGTGCAGGTTGGTGTCTGTTTTGGCACGAGTGCTGCTACTTTTGTTTCGTATGGTTTTCTCATGACGCAGTCTGTTTTATTTAATTTTACCAATTATTCGATAACTTACTTATATGATTTAATTTGTTATGATCTGCAAAAAAATCCACTTTACCGTTTAAACATATAAGAAAGAGACACGACCATTTCCAGTATGACTTTTAAGTAGTAACATTTAAACTGCAACTTTTGACCTCCTCATGTAGCACCATTAGCAAGTCAAAACTTAATTTTACTATCCAATCAATACAATTTACATTGTGTAAGTTATTAACTGGCAAAATTTTATCCCAGTAAGATATTTACCTGAAATTATTAACATGAAGAACAGTACATTTTAGCAAAGTGTTATTAGCATTCAGCCAAAATGCCACTGTGTGGTGCAGCTCTGCAAAGCTGCCTACAGACTTGTAACTTATTTCATCCACTAATATATCATTCTCCAAGTGACTGTAGCTTTTCCCAACAAATGCTCGAACAACAAATGTTCTTCAGGGTTTCCCAATTCTGTGATGAGATGTGTGTGAGTAGAGCTTCTTTGGCACAAATGTCTGGACTGACTAGTGGACTTTTATCTGAACTCATCAAAAATATAAAGCATTGGCACTGTTGTCTTGGGTAATATTTACTTCATTCAGCAGTATAGAAGATGGAGTGAAACAGGAAAACAGGATGAAGGTAAAGATAAGGAGGACTAATACAGTGACAGCAGGAGAGAAAAGAAGTTGACAGTTAGCATTCTTGGATATTTAGCAGTGCGCTTCAGTTTGTTTTTGTGGGGACACTTTTTTGCTTGTTGTGGCTGCTAATCTTACTGATTGGAAGCATGCATGTATCACCTGGTCTATGTGATTTGGGGTTAGGGTTAATCCTGTATTCTGATAGGGCTAATGTATATCATAACAAACCTTAATTCTGCAAGCACACTGAAGTTTAGGGACTGTTGCATCGGAGCTGAATCAGCCCAATTTAGGTGCTAAAATGAAAATGAAAGCACGCTGTAAGTACAAATCCTTAAATTTGCATTTGCAAATGGACCTACACCCCCAAACCTCCTCACAGACCTGCACTGATCACCACAAGGATTTGTTCTGAAATGGCTCTTAGTCATCATTTATGTTATAGTTCACACAATGCATTCCAAAGGGCTCGGATTCTGATAACAATTTCATATTTTATTTACTTTGAATAAAATAACACAAACTTAATAACACGGGGCCTTTAAAAAGTTTTGCATCCTACGTCCAAACTGAATGAATTCCAACTTGACATGTGAGTTCCAGCTACCGCTATTTCATTTAATCTTCTGCCTATGTTATGACCAGAAACCGGAGGATGAGTTGATATGACACCCCTTTGGGTAAGTTGATATGCCATTCCATTCTGCTGTAGGGGTGTGCTTGATGTCAGGCTCCGTGAAGGGCACGGCTGTGAGCTATTATCATAGGAGCCTTCAGGGAGCCATTCATAGAAGACAGGCAGTAAAACCTTGCGCCGAGTGCCTTCAACTCCTCCAACTGCTGCAGGGGTGATTTGTAAGCCTCACTTGTCCAGGGAAAGCACAGTGCAGGGCGGTTACTCTCCATAATCAGGAGAGAGGACGAACTGAAGCAGAATAGGCCATGTGTTACCTAAAGTCCCTGAAGAGCCATCATCACTTTACTGTTTCAGACAATGCTCACCTATTTAAATTCATCATCAGTGATGTTATGCAATTTGTCTTGGAGAATAAGTTGGATGGGACATTAAGTTAAACATTAGTTAGGATGTTAAAATCATCTCGGAACGATTATGAATCCTGTCTTGGTGACGCTAATCAACCAGTCCTACTTTTATGCATTTGCTGTTTTTCACTAAATGTGACCAGACTTTGACCAACTGCATAAATGAATACAATATACATCTCAGATATCACACTTCAGAATGCCTAATTGGGTTTAAAAGGCCTTCAGACATCCTTTACAATGTGTCATTTTATAAATGTGTAATTTACTTATCAGTTTGAAAGATACATCATTAATATTCTAACGTTTTGTGCTAAAGGAGAGAAAAAAATCAAGTAAAGGAGAAAGAACGACAGACAGAGAAAGACAGAGATAGGAAGAGAGCAGTGCAAGAGCAGAGTAATGGATGTGATGCATAGTGGAGCTTTTTTTTCCAATCAGAAGACACAAAAGCTGAAGAGAGGGTTTAGGAGGAGGAGAAGTGGGGGTGGGGGCGGTGGTGTATTTACGATAAAACTATTACGATATGACTAGTTCATGTAAGCAATGCATTTCCCACCCATCCTAAATCAAGAATGATGGAGGCAGTTCTGGGAAGTCAGCTGCTGGTTGTTGTGTGTAACATCAATGCCAGCCTGTATAATAGAGGTTCTTATCTGAGCGCACTGCTTCATCAGCTCTGGATAATGTCCTGGTATAGAAGGCCTTTTCTCTGCCATGCAGTGTGGATCAACCCATTGAACTTCACCCCTTCTCCTCCTGCTTTTCCTGGGGTTGCAAGGGTATATAGGGACACTCCACTACCCCCTTGTCTATTCCCCCGCTGTCTCATTCTTTCTCCTCTGTGCTCCTCGCATATATCCATTGTCATGTGTATGTTGCAGTGTCCTTTAGCAGTGATGGAAGGAGAGGAGGACAGGCTGGTCTCTAGTGTGCACCATTGGATGAACGTGGGCTAATCATTGCTGGCGTAGCGTGGCCATGAGCATGTCCTGCAAACAGCTTCAGTTGTGGAAAGACAACACTGGGTAGCCTTTGCAAGGGCTTGTTGGATATATAGCTCTAGGATTAGACCCCTACTCACCCAAAGCACTTTTATCAGCTACTCACACTGCCAGTACATACATAGCATGGAGGGTTTCTGCACACACTCACATTCATGCAAACTCACTTACATGCTTTCACAAGATCCAAGGAAGACAAGCTTTGAGGCCAATTTGACATAGTAGCCAAACAGTGTGTCACAAGGTCCTGAGATGCACAGAGGCCAAAAAAAAAAACAGGAAAGAAAAGCAATTGTAAAACGGTGGACATGTTTTTTTTTAAAACAGCTCCACAAAACAACAAAACCACACTCATATAACTTAAGGTTAGGGTTGATTCCTTTGATCAGATAACATTCAGAGAGTGTGTGAGAGATGCAGGATCAAATAACTTTATTAAAATTAAAGTTCGTGGAAGGTTAAACTTGGCTGGAGGAAGTCTCTGATGTGCATAGGCCCCACAGTGTTACGCCACTGAGCAACATTCTCTGCAATAAATGAAGCCCTGCTTCAGACGCTGAATCTAGTTCTCCTCATACATTCATGGTTTGTCAACAGGCCTGCTTGTCTCTTTGCCCTGTCTGTCAAAAGACTTCACACACAGGCTGGCCATGTCATTTTTTGTTCTTTGCATTGCCTTTTCTTTCCCGTCTGCCTCTGCTGCATATGGCACAATGTAGATAGGCATGTATCCTTTGCTTGTGGTCTTCTTCTTCGTTGGAAGTTCATTTTTTAAGCTATTCCTCTCTACAGCCTCCAATGAAGAGACACTGGCTTCTGTGTGACTCTGCCAAAGGGATTATTTCACTTCAAACACACTACATAGGCCCAGAAAGTTTAGGATCCCAGTTTCAAACCCCAGAAAGAAGTTGTGGAAAGCCTTGTGTGCTTTTGAAAGACTCACAAGACATCAGACAGTTGTGTCAGGGAGCATAGGGTATCATAAGTAACCTCCGTTCAGACGAACTAAGACATCCATCCTAATTGTCAAGACTGATGCTCCCCAGATCAATTCATAATGACATGGACAAAAGGATATGACAACAGCACTGAATGAATTTTCAAATCCTCTCCCTGATAGCAAAATGAGTTTTCCCTGGGTTATCTTAGCTGACGCAAGGTTCCTTATCAAAATTCATTGCTTTATTTTTAGCTTGATTCACTTTAAATAGGAGGCACAGAGCTTAGGGGCATGTTTTGAAATAAAGCAGACGTTTTTTATTACTCATTTAGATTTACTTTATTCAAAAAGCAGAAACTCTTAGCTCACAGATAGGGTCTTGTATGGTAAAAATACATTGTACTGTGTATGCCTACAGTTTTTCTTCCAGCTGATCTTTTATAAAACTCTTTGGACAGACAACAAAAAGTAAAAACACAAATATTTGAGTCAGTTTCTGACATTTTCTTGTTTATGGGTGACGAGTCCCAAGCAACTTGTGACATGTTATGCATCAAAATATCAGTAGATGTGTTGTAAGTGTTTCCATCAAGACCGTAATCAGCAGTCCATCAATTCAGAGCCCAGCAATATGGCAGAGTGAGAGTCTGCTGAAGTGGACCCAAGATGCTAATTTCTCAAATCAAACCACAGACTACAAAGTGCAGCCAAGTGCTAAGAGTGAGTGTTGGTGAACTTTGCTATTTTTGTGGCGGCACACTTGGCCTTTTACAATTTTTATTACTGGTGAAGTTGCATTAGATGGGGCATAAATTAAGTCAATCTTAAAATCGTAATAAGTCATAAGTCCGTTTTTTTTTACTTGATTGGCAGTAATAGTTCCCTTTTTTACATCTCTGCACTGCAGTTCATGGCTACCAAAACACTAGTGGAAGCACAGAAAGAAAAACAAAACAAAACACTTCACTTTGAGGAAAATACCAATCTGTTGGCATAAAACTGCACTTTTACAACATGTGCCTGAATGAAAATGCAGCTGTCTGTTCCAGCCTCAAGTCCTTATCACAACACCTGCTTAGATTAGATTAAAGGAGAAACATATATTTAAAGGCACCTAATAAATTATCCTCCAACAGTATACACACACACAAGAACAAACACTCATTCACACATTAATAAAACAACAATTAAAAAAAACAAACCAAAAAAAACAAGTATATATCTTGGACTAATTTATTCCCACTAAAATAAAAGACCCAAATGCACTGCAGTTTAAAATGCTGTGTGTCTTTTGATAGTTTTGACTTGGAGGCTGGTGGTGGCAGGGGGCCAGCAGGCCTTTGCAGCCCTTGAATGGAGAGAGCAGGGTTGCAAGCCACAGCATGGAATAAAGAGAAAAGGGTAGTGATTGCAGGCATAGAGGAGGGGAGGAAGAGGAGGAAAGAGAGAACGGATAAGTGTGGTGGTGTAAACTGTTCTTTTTAGAGATCTACGGCTGTTTAAAAAAAGGTGTTATTATAGGGACAATGTGTGCTTTTTTAGACATTTCTTTTACCTGTTATACTGGCACAGCTAAATGAATTGTGTTCAAAATATCTTGCACCATTTATAATGTTTGTTGAAGTAAAATAGCTATTTTATGTTGTATAATAGTGATGTTTAACCTGCTGCAGTTATTTTGTATTTTGTGTATAAATGTGAGCCCCCAAACAATCAATCATTTGTCACAGCTTTATGTTAATTTCAGGCCCAAAAGTCATCAGAGAAACAAGGATAAAATGTTAGCATTGAAGAAAGAGAAAAAGAGACCAGGAAAGAGGTAGAAAGTGATAAGCAGTGGCAAAGAAGTGTATTTCTGAGGTTTTGGGGGGGAGACGTGGCGTGGTGGCTCGGTAAGGGCCTTGTGGAGCTGCTGTGCATCTGCATGAAATGATGAGCCTGGTGTCAGGACATGGATCATCCTTTTACACCGAGTAATGAATACAGATTGCACACCGGATAGAGAGGCTCTGCAATCTGCTGCACCACAAATGAAACAACTGCCGTTCTAATCAAATAGTCTTTTCATGCCAGCGCAGCCCTCAACTTGGGCTAAATTCAATTCCAGATTCACAGATTTGTGGGTTGGGGGTTGGAGAGACGCAGGAGGCATGGGGGAGTTATAAATGTTGTAATTAGAGTATTGTTTAATGTGTATGTGCGTAGATGCGTGTGGTGTGCGTGTGTGTGAGAGAGTGTGTGTTTTTTGGGGGGGGGGGGACGGGACGACTCCCTGGCATCATGTTGTCGTTAACCACTTGGTTATTTTAGATAGCAGTTGGAGGAATGGGTCCAATCACAGCAAACACACAAACACACACTCAAATGCACACATTTAGCTAATTATGCCAACTAGTGGCTTGGGAGAACACGTTCTCTGTTTTCTGTATTTAGGGAACAGCGAGGAGCTTTGAAGGAGAGCCGCAGTGCCTCTTTGATGCTGCTTTTGTTTTTTGTTTGTGTGGTTTAATAATTTAATCAAGCCAAACGTCCTCCTTCTCTCTGTAACTGTCTGTTGGTGGAGGCTAATTACTCTGCAGATTGTTCTCCTGGTGCAAGAGATGAGAGTTTAGATCCAGGGTGGGTGAGGTGTGTGTGGGGGGGTTGCTGATGGTTGTAATTTAACAGTGTGCTGATGGGCTAAGCTGTCTGTTGACTGCTGTTTTATTGTTTAGGGAGGCTGCTGACGAGCTACTATTGTAATATGCACCATCTGATGAGAATGCCTGCAATGTTGTAGTGTATGGTCTGTCTTTCCTCTATCTGTCCATCTATCTGTCTGTCTGTCCGTCTGTTCATCTGTCCACATTTGCTGAGGTTTATAGTTTAAGTTTCAAAGCTACAACTACAACATTAAAACCCCCAGTTTGCAGGATCTTGTAGCATCTAGCACTGAAGTTACAGTTTGCACCTGACTAAATATTTCAATATAAATATCCAAGCTTGTAAATGAACTTACAGTGGCCACAAGACTTATGAAAAATGCGAAAGACCTTCTAAGGAATCAGTGCTTGTTTTTTACATTCTGGGCTTCTGTAGAAAAAGGGTGTGCAACATGGAGGACTCCTTGAAAAAAAAATGACCCATGCCATTTGTAGATATAAAGGGCTCATTAAAAGTAAATGAATATACATCAATTTTTATTTTTAGCTGATAAAATCATACTAATTATCTCACTGATAAAATCACACTTATGAAAAAAAATATTCAGTTTCTGCTATATTTTACAAATAGATCTCAAAATTGCTAACATTATTTTTAATTTCTCGTAGACTGTTATATGTGTAATCTTTGATGCACCTCTTTAAGACACCAAGAATAACATTTTTCTTTCCCATTGGTGGCAATGTTTGTTGTTTCAGTACTTTAGCATCACAGTGCAAACAATATCATTTAGGTTCTAACTTCCATGTCAGTTTACTTTATGGTGACTGATTCATCACATTAATTGAGCCTTAGCTTGTGTTGAGTGTTGTATGAGTACTGCTACAACATCCCTCTCTGGTGGCTTATACAGTTTTGAGAAAATGTGACGTATAAAAGGTATTGTAAGGTAGTTAGAGTTAAGCCCAAAATCCACATCTTTAACTATGTCTTGGACTTTAGCTCATTTCAGGCTTAGCATCCATCTGAGAATCTTTTTACATGTAACAAATCCTCCAAGATGGCACATTTAAATTCCCTGCTGCTGTCTTTAGTCAGCAATAACAACAACTGACCGCTCTGCCATAGTCTTGAAGATTTCATCCCCCATATAGAGGTAGGCCAAACTAAACTGTGTAACTGATTAGATTTCAATGCTGCTGGCTCCAATTAGTGTTCATGTAATCAAATCAACAGACAGACTAGATTAGTATGTACAACTAGACTGTATAATGTTTCACGCACGGCAAGGGATGAATACATCGTCATCAGAAATGAAGTGTGCATGTGTTTGAAAGCCATAGTGGAGAGGTATGACTGTGGCAATCCATGTGCAGTACTGGAGCTTGATGTATTGTAACCCTAGTTCTCAGAGCACAAACTCCACCAGCCCTACTGGTTTACCCTACCACAGAAATGTGTGTATATATGCTATCTATAATGGCTGGGGTAATCATGAGAAACCTACCAACATTTTGCAGCACAAGTGGCTAAGTGACTGTTATGCTCTAACTTAGAGGATCTAGAGGTAGGTAGGTAGATAAGTAATAGTGTGCTAAATATGGAGCAGGAGACCCTTGTTCACTTTTCCATTCTGGAGTCACACCTCAAGGTTAATGTCATGAGATGACAGAAAAGCACGATTGGTGAACCGAAAGCAGAAGCAAAAGTCTTCATCTGTTCTAAGCTAATTTTGTTCTGAGCTAATAGTGTACTGTAGCTTGATGAATGTCTCACAACCTACAAAAACCCCTTTAATTCAGAGAAGTAAGTTTAAGAAAAGTATCAAAGCAATTCTGAAGCTCATAATGTCATTGTCTCTTTGTTTATGGTAGAAAACTACAATTTAAGGTAATTTTTTACCTTTTTTTGCAACTATACTAGAAATGTTTCATAATAGTGACTCACAGTGTTTCACACTGGTGTTGCTTTACAGTGGTTATTGTTTCTAAATGTGTGAAGCAGGAAGTGGTAAACTGTTGCCACTGAGATTCTTCAGTGCTGATTTGTTGTTGCCTTTTTTTTGGAGGGAGACACTTTCAAACTGTGTTCACACTCCATGAGGTTTGGTCAAGCCAGTTAGGCTAATTTACTCTCTGCACTGTCAGTGACACTGGGTGGGGGGGCTAGCTGCTGGTGGCATGACGGCCCAAAAAGCATGCTGTGAGAGGAGACATTTATAGCTTCTCTAGCAGCAAGTCTGTATGTGCACAGTCACTAATACACTCATATAGTATGATAAAATGCGTTGGCCTTGGAGCTGGAGTACGGTATGTGTTTGTGCATTTGTGTGTGTGTGTGTGCGTACTGTACATGTGATGGGTCGCAGCTCATGCAGAGCTCTATCTCCTGCTAGCACCTGGGGTAGGTGGTGTCAGCACTGTGCACTACCATAAATCAAGACTGTGGTCTCCAATGTGTGTGTGTGTTAGTGTTTGTGTGTGTTCTGTCCATCTTTGCTGCCTGCAGGTAGAAAATCAGAAGCTGAATTTCAATAAAACAAAACACTGATTGTTCAGGCTAGTTGGCTCAGGTGTGTGTGAGTGTGTGTGTGTTGTCTGGGGATGTGTATATATGTATGTGTTTGTCAGAGCCCCTGGGGGATCCAGCTTCCTGTTCTGTGATTCCTTGGTCACATCTGCTGTGAATGTTTCATGTCTGACTGGTTGTAACCCACCATGGGTGGACACACTAGCACACACACACAGACATATATATAGGTATATACAAACACACTTACACACACAAAAATACTGCATGAGTGAACCAAAAAATTAGTACATACAACCTGATTTAGAAAGAAATAGTTAAAAACTGTGTGATAATTTCTGCATTTATGGCATATGTGTCGCATATTTGATATTCAAGTTAATTTGTGCATGGACAAGAAAATTCAAAGACTTCATTTAAGAAGTGACTGTGATTATGAATGTTCGGTTTATGTGGGTACAACCATGGCAGCTTAAGACAGGGAGCACCTGAGGCCACTCCAATGCCTGTTAAATAGGTTAGGGATGAATTCTTTTGGCATCGAAACTGCACTGCCATGCTTGATTTGTACTGACACTTTTCTCTAAAAATTCAACTTGCCCAACAAAAGGAAAAGTACCAACATGCATGTACAAGGTTTAACAGAGTCCTGTGTGTTAGATTTAGTATTTAAAAATGCTAGCTTGGCTCTGCTCTTAAAAAGGACTGTCCTTGTCAGAGATTCACAGACAGTTAAAGCAGAGTAAACTTTATAGGGATTCTCTCTAAAACAAGGTTCAGATTGGGAATCACAGTGTGATAGAGACACCTTATTGTTTTGTTCAGCCTGCATGTGTGATATCTTCACCATGGCAGCAGCTCTGCTAGAGAGTTTTTGAGAGTAAACAGATGTTGTTTGTCTTTCTGATGTTGAGATTTAGCATCTCCAGGGATGCAGCGGACCTGTGCTTTTCCGTAAGCTCACAAAGGAATCAGAGATGAGGCAGAACAGAAGAACATTTTTTCAAAACAAAATTGAGACTTGGTTTTTTTACACTGCAGTGCTCGTGGACAATATGGTCTTGTGGCTGTATCTCTTGTAGAAATAAAATACATATGGTTGAAAGGTTTTCCTCCCCCCAAGTGGGATGTAGACGTATCATTTTCATATACAGTAAATGCTCTCTTTACATAGTTTTTTTCAGATTTTTGTGGGAAATAAACTTTTCCAAACTGACCTTTTTGATTTTTGTTTGCTTACTAACAAGGTTCAAATTTTAATTACAGAATCCAAATTGAACAATTGAATTGAATTGAATAAATATTGAATTAAAATAAGATAAACACATATTTATTTAACAATCTGTTGTCAGCCTTGTGTCATGATTGTTACATTAGCTCAGATATTAATGGCCTGTAATGATTGGCAAACATATTGTTAAGCGTAAACTCACCTATAACATGGCAGCTCAGTATGTATGGAGTTTTATATGATGAATTTGATTATTCTCTCTGATACAATGGGGACGCCTGTATAGATGATAGCGGGAGAGCTACACAAATAGCGAGAAACAGCGTGTTCCCTTCCACTTTAATTGTCCTATCATCGTAAGCCAACATAGAACACTGACAGCCTATGTGTGCTGTCAAACCCCGAATCCCCAAGGAAAGGCTTGCTTCTGTGGCTACTGGATCTGGCAAGCATACATCAGTACACTCAAATGAAAAGCTTGAACTGTCGAGGACCAAAGGAATAAGGGAAGAAAATGAAATGGGGGAAGACATAGATAAAAAAGACAGAGAGGAGTGGAAGTTTTGTGTATAATGAGCAGTTGGAATGTGGGGATTGCTGAATTAATCAGACTGCTAGAGCTCATACAAAGTAGGCAGAATGCTTTTCATGTGACAAATGTGTAATTAAGAATGATTTTATAACCCCCCTTCACATACACACACACCCCTTGATGGACTAGAGGTGGGTGGGAGGAACAAAGCATTTTTGTGCTTCCCTGCATGTGTCTGTGAGAGAGTGTGTGTGTGTGTATTTTCAGAGAGATTGAACAAGTACGAGAGTGAGATGAGATGGAGGCTTTAATTACAGTCCTATTAGAATAACAGCCCCCATCGCTTACTGATACTGAGTGATAGGACGGGATGTTTTCATTCTGGCGTCTAGCCTTTTTTTGTCTTTTAGATTTGACACCATATTTTTCAGCCAAAACGTGGATTTTGAAGATTGTTTTTCAGCCCACACAAGATATTTATTTTGACTCCTCATTTTATCAGCAACAGCAGAGATGGTTGATCACTTGCTTTGGAAAGCCTGCCTACAAATTTAGTTTTACTCACTGTGGTCTGGCAAGGTTCTTTTGGCATTTCCTCTGATTTCAAGAACTGGGGAGCGGTGTGGGCCAAAATAGCTTCATAACAGCTGCAGGCTCACTGTTGTTTCCACTGAAATATACTGAGAGCAGATAGATTGGTTTGAACTGATTTTTATCTGGATTTTAAGTCCAGATGTTCTATAGCTTCCTTGTCTAAAAAAATACCATCCATCATGTTTTACTATGAAAAAGGTCTGATTGAAATTGACAGCTTAATACATGCTTATATTAGTAGAAATTTTAAAAAAAAGGGGATACTGATGATTTAAAGTCCCTAAGCGTATAAAAAAATAAAATCATTTTTTTAAACTATGGCTTTGAGTCAAAGTAAAAGACAATAAAACTGACAGATTTTTGTTTTATGATAACCAAACATCATTACAAAGTTGGAGCCGTCCACAACGATGGCTCTCAATTAATTTAAATAACTCCTGACTGTTGACTGATCTGCCCCCCCCACCCCCAAAAAATATAATTAGATGCGTTGAGCCACTGAAATCCCTAACAATAGTTCCATTGTCTTATACCTCAGTTCTTTGTTTTGTGTGTACTACCATTCCTGCAGAAGAGTGTTGGGCTCCTTAAATGTAAATAATTAAATAAAAATGCATTGTGAAGGAAGATGAGTAATTAAACCTAACAGAAATGTAATTAGTTCATTATTTACAATTTATTTCAACATCTTTACTTTCAAAGTTTTGATATTTGCTAGTAATAATGCTAATGTATATTCTGCAGAAACTGTGGTTATCTCAAAAAACAAGAAGGTCATTGTTGAATTAAAAGTTGCTTTCATCATATTTACCTGTATGTCAGAAAACAAACATAGATTGAGTTGTATGAGTATAATAAACTCGATGTGGTGTAAACTGGCAAGATCAGTTGCATATGTTACTTTTAGCATGTTAACATAGTTAATAGCTGTTGATTAAGGACCAATGACCTTGAAGTTGTAACTTTCATTTGCAGTCAAATGTGTTTCCGCATGAAAAAGGATGTTAGGAGACTTAATGTTGCAAAGGACAATTTAAATTTCACAAGTAGAGTAAAAAACTAATAAAAAACAAACACAAACAATGATCTCTTTAATCCACCATAGAGAAGGTGGAAGAGGACAAAGAGGATAGAGGAGAAAAGACTGTTTGCACTGGGACAGAAGAATGACATTTTTAGTTCTGTTGGAGCTTTGAGACCATAAAAACTGTGCTGTGGTTGGAAATGAACCACTGAGGGTAAACATGTAACAAGTGTGCTTGCAAATTACAATATAACCAGCATTAAATCGTATAGAAATTTATGCATTCAAATCATTCCCTGGAAGTCCCATTTTTCCATATTCGTCACAGATGAATCTTGTGTGTGTGTGTGTGTGTGTGTGTGTGTGTGTGTGTGTGTGTGTGTGTGTGGAAGTGTGCGCAGTAGAGCCCCGGCTGTCCGTCATCAACCCAACTGCATTAACCTCGGCCTCTGTGCCTGCAGGGCCCACCACTTCCATTTCTCTGCAACAAATACAGGTCCTGGCCCAGGGCATCCTGGCAGCCAGCATAGTTAATGACTTATTTACTGTTTAATGGCTGTATACCGCACCACAACAACAATTAATGAGAAAAAGCCACATTCACAAGCAGTGGGGGAGCCAGGTGGTGGAGGTTATTTTCTCCTTCTAACTTTATCTGAGCTCTGCCTTCTGCTCTACCCTGATAAACTCCTGCACACCTTACCTGGAGACGGACAGGCTGACAGCTGCGAGGACAGCTACTTTTACAGACTCCGGGAGAAATAAAATACATACCTTGGGTTGACCTTATTCTAAACAAAATCTTTCTATTCAAGTCTATTCAGTTTTATTCTAAAGTTATTGATCTTGCTCACCGTGTGTTCCTCCATGTTATTTTGTCAAACTTGCAAAAGAAAAACATAAAACTTTACTGACAAAGCTTTTTTCTTCTCTCCGAAACACCATTCTATCCTCATGTTTTTCACCTGGTTTGTTTCCCCTCTTTCCCACAATCCTTTGCCTTTTCTGTCGTCCTCTTTTGTTCTCTCCAGCTCTCTTTAGCCTTGTGAATACCATCGCTCAAGCAGTGAGCTGTTGCAGGCACTTTGTTGCTGACCATGGTGCTGAAAGCCTCCTGCCTTCCAATTGCCAGAGTGTTCATTTCATGGTTCATATACCCTGTTCTCCATTTGTCAGAGTGCCGTTAGCCCCCACGCTTATTTCTTTAACCCCTTCCCTTACAAATAATAACAAATCAAACGCACATTTGTTTTACCTTGCAGTTACAGCTCTCCTGCCACCATCAGGCTTTCAATTAAGGTGGTGGCATGTGTTATGTATTGGTTGAGTTGGGTGCAGAACATGTTGCTCGGAGTTTTCAGCTTGACTTTTTGTTCTGTCGTTTTTTGCTGCTGTGTTATTTTCTAAAGCCTAATTATGTTTCACTTTTAACTTTGTGCCTTCTTGTTTGTGGTGCAGGAGCCATAAAAAACACTGCTTGATACAAGGCAATGTGCCACATTCAAGCCCCCCTCCCCCTTTTTCTTGGGAACATGCTTGTTCAGTCATTTTCCCATACTAAATCAGTCATCATGACATATGTAAGCTTGTGTGCTGCCTCCATCTGGCCACTTTGGTTTCCAATTTCCATGAGAACCGCCTCCACATATATGGCTGTTTTAGGAGAAAAAAACAAAACAACTCTGATGTTAAGGAGTCTTGACTGTGCACTTGATGCGCTTAATCATGGTGCTGTGCTCTTTTAAATGTGAAAGTGGCACGATACTCTTTGACTTGTGGCAGCAACAGACCCACAGACTCGAGGATTTTCAAGTGAATTTCATCCTCATATGTTGCTGCTAGTCTGTAGTTTACACATAGATACAGATTTTCAATTTATATTGAAGGTGTAATTTCATTCCACCTTCATTTACAGTTCATACCGTAGGGGCAGAATATTTAAACACCTCATTATAATGCAGTTTAATATGCCTGCACTAACTATTATCTCTTTATTATTATATTAGCATTAATTAACACAATAAACAACAGCTCTCTGACAAATTTAACATGTCTTTCTGGGCAAACATAGGATTTATTGTAGGATTGTTCTGTCTCTATATAATATTGGTTTGCAACAAATGAAGGGTGTTACATTTATTACAAATATTGCATAAGAAAATAACACTCTGAACTGTAGTCACACCTCTACAGCTAGTTAATTCTCTTTCACTTTCTATCTCATTCCCTTCAATGTCCTTCATTTAACGGGACCGCCTGTTTTGGTTCCAAATTGTCCTTCATGCCAAGCTGGATTTGTGAGCTGTGCTATGCCAGACGCTAAGTAAATGTGTTTTTCAATCTATCTGCTCCCCAACCATCCCACTCTCGTCCGTCTCCCTCTGCCTCTGGACTCCCTCCAGTCCCCTGTGTTTTCGGGACAATCTCTGTGTCTTTTCATCTCTTGCTCGCCTGCATGCCTTCCTACCTGGCTGCCCATTGCCCCTGCCATCATTCACCCCAGGTCTCGATAAATAACCCTGCACCTCTCTGGCCCTCAGCTCTACTGGCTGTTGCTGGAGCACATTTGTTAAAATATCACCTGCTGTAGAGGGGAAATTGATACTGCTGCATTGTGCTCTGGGCAATAGAGGTTTGTGTTGAGTTAAAATGCCACAACACAGACAGTTGTTGGAAAGTTCACAATTTCAACAATAAAAGAAAAAACAACTCACTTGTTCTTTCCATCAATAATTTGTTAAAAAAAAAGAACAGCTGCTGGTGCTTTCTTGTTGAAAAGCTGTAACGAAATGTTGGGTCAGTCAGTTAATTATGCAAGAGACTCGAAAACAAACAGCAAGATAATATTTGTTAAATTTCCATTAAATAAAGTGACACACTTAATTCACACAGCCCCCCCTGTTACCCACCAGGAGCTGCTTTTATATAAAAATAGAGACAAAATGGTGCATTTAAACACACACACACACACACACAAACTGAAGCTAGCTAGTTGGGCTCTGAAAAAAAGGAACTTCATTAAAATATGAAAAACTGTTTAGTCTCTTTGGTTCTACTTCATTGCTCCAAAAACAGGGCAATGATCAGATGAGACATCCCCAGATGACCAGGTAAGAGGAAGAAGCAAAAGTTCCTCTCTGAAATCTGCCATTATCCAGATGGCACCATTAGCGATTAAGCCAGAACATTTCTCCCCTCTTATAATTGACTCCATAGGCTATTAGGCAGGTTGGCACAAGGCTAGGTCCACTGGTGCACACTCCAGATGTTCTCTTTTTGTGTATGTGAGTGTGTGCGTGTGTGTGTGCAGTAAGTGAGTGCAGTGGAGAGAGTTTGGCTGTTGTTGTGGGTGCTTGTGGTGGGTCCAGGGCTGCTTACAGATGGACATAGGGCTGGGTGGTGCTGGGAAAAAGTCACATTCAATTATATCAATGTCTCTATCAGTCTGTCTGTTCTCAGTCTCTCTCTCTCTATCTCCCTGTCTGTCTCTCTTTCTCTCTAGCCTTGGGGGAAGAAAGATTAAAGTGTTCTGTTTTGTGTGCAAGATCTTTGTCTTTGCTATATGGGTTTATCTGAAGATTAAATTATCTCTCATCCGTTGTCTGTCCCCTGGTGTGTGTAAGCAAAGTGATGTTTGGCAGACATTTATTAAGGGCAGTTGCTTTTATTAAACTCCAAATAATACTGAGAGATTTAATACCAATTTTATTTGTTTCCAAAACTTGCTCAACTAACAAAACTGTGTGTTATAGTTGTATTTTACATCGAATGCAAAGCATTCTTGATAAAGGGCAGATTTTGGTTTGGTTTGACCCAAGTAGCAGAAAATAAAATTGCCATTTGCAGTATTTGCAGTAATATGCCAATGTCATAAACAGCTTCCTCGTGTGCCAAACATAACCCCGAAATCTACACAGCCTTCCAGCGAGCTGCAGAAAGAAAGAGAGGCTGATTTCCAGAAGTAGCACTGTAGCAGGCATGAAAATCCTTTTTTAAAAGGTGTTTGTATTACATTACTGAATGGACTTTCAGTAATCCCTCTATAGCTAAAAAAAGAGCTAAAAAGCCATTAATTATTCATCTCCCAATGGTTGGTGGTAAATAGGAGAGGCGCTCTAGGGTTTCCATCAGCTATTAGTAAACAAATCAATGCAGGCTCAGCTCCCTGTCAGTACAGAGCCATCTGCCCTTTACCATGACTTTCAGTTGAAACCCAGAAATGGACCTACATGACACATGATACTGCATCCCGAAGATAAAAAGAGGCATGTAGAAAGGAAAATAAAAGTCTGATGTTGGGAGGTTTAATTAAGTTGGTGAGTTTGCAAAACTTATGCAGGAGTCTTAATGCAAGAACTTTCCCTCTGAGAGAGCAACACTTAATTTTTTCATGACATCAATCTTATTTGCGGGAACAGTTTGTTGTAGTAATGTTACCACCCCAGCTGGGTTGGTTCGACACATTATGCCTCTGTGAGCAGACACTCCCGAATTTGTTGCGACCCTCCCTACAATAGGTATTTGATGTAATCAAACAGCACGGTTTAAAGCCCCTAATCCAATTTCTTTGGCAAGATACATTGTAATTTGGTATCATCCTAATTATGAACTGAATTGTGAACTGTCTGTAAGGGAATTGAATTAGCCGGCAGAAGAAGAGTAATATGATTGGGAACTGGGAGAAATCAATACAGCACTGCTCGTCTTCTCAACGTTGACCTGAATCTTGCCTGAATGTGGATCTTTGGGGGATTCGGCTTAATTCAATCTGGTGGAGCTAACACGCTCTCTGTCCCCTCCACATGGTTGACAACAGCTCTGTCTTGATTTAGACTGCCGTGCAGGAACCCTGCTGGGGGAAGTGTCGCTCTGAGGAAAGAAGCTTCAGCTTGATCTTATCCATCTGATTGTGTGAAATACATGTGGACACATGAGCCCATACACAGCACCTCACACCAACTGCACAGCCCTGCACTCCAGTTACCTGCTATTATCAAGACAGAGATAAACTCGCTGTTGAATGTAGTAGTAGTTCCGTGTGACAAAGTTTTGAATAATAAAGCCCTCTTGGACAGCTTTCTGATGAGCACTACACACTACATCACTGCATTTGACAAACAGCCCTTCCATACAACCTCAGCTGTGTTGACAAATGGTTTTACAGTGTGGTGTATAGAGATTCTCATCCTCACGGGTGCAGCCCACCGGTGATGGCTCCTCCCTGATGACGGTAGTAGCCTGAAGAGAGATGGTTAATGTCGCAACTGCAGCAACCACCACAGCGGTGTACTCTGATGGATGAGGCCAGAAAAGCTGGAGCTCGGGGGTGCAGTAGCAAATGGAGATGCTGAGTAAAAAACGTAATTGTTTGATTACCTGATAACTCCAGAATCTTAAGCTATTCATCTCCCTGACTATTTATTACTCTACAGGTATTTTTCCCCCCTGTTTTTAATTCCATGTATTGTTATTTACAAGGTCTCTGTCCTTCTCTCTGCATTTTTCTTCTTTTTCTCTCCTTTTCTTCTTTTTCCTCTTTGAACTGCTCACTGTTAAGGACGCATGTCTAGTAAAAAAAAAAGTCTGCTATTCAAGCTGTCTTTGTTTAAGGGAAAAAAGCTTTTGTTGTTCTATTGACTGCTTGACATTCCAATACGTTCTACAGCACTCTCCATAGACTCTGATAAGAACTTGATAGCTAGCTGGAGGTGCTCTTCTTTTATGGGAGCAGATGGTTTCTTGCTATTATTTTATCTTTACAGATAAGATTAAAAAGCCCAGCTTACACTGCACACAGGTAATCAGAGCTGTGAGGAAAGAGCACCTTTAATGGCAAGGAGAGCCCAATGTCAAGAAAATCAATATGTCTGCCCCCTCCCAAATCAAAGCCTTTTTTTCCTTCTGCCTGCACAGTTCGCTCAGATAAAAGCTTTGCGTGTTGTGTAAAATCAAAGCAGGAGTCAAATAAGTGCAAAGTGTAACATTACTTTGTTTTATTCATGTGATTTCATGAAAGTCAGCTGTATTTTCGAGATTCTGGATTTTCGGTGTGACATTCCTTCGATTCAAAAGTGTGTTTTATTTGAGTGAGTTAGATTGGATTGTGCACATTTCGTTGTCTGTGAGAGAAGCTCATAAAGGTTATGCAGCCCTCTGAAAGGCTATCTCATTCAGCAGCAACAGAGGGGAGCATGTCCCCGGAGCCAGGTGGTGAATGGACTCCGAAAACAAATAGCTCTTGCTGTCTTGTTATTGGGGATGCACTGATAAGGTGGGCTGGGGCATGCTTAAGGGTGATTACCTGGATGTCTTCTAACAGACTTCCTTGCAATGATCAGCCGTTATAGTTATGCATATACTCATTGCACTGCATCAGCACTATGAGCAGCACTTCATCCTTTAGCTACATCACCTGCTGCACCCTGATTCACTGAGCTCTGTCTGTGTTGACACCTACTTAATTCCCAGGGGTTATTTCAGATCCCTCTCCACTTAAGTGTGTATATGTGTGTGTGCATGCATGTGTGCGGAGGGGAGCAGAGGGAAATCATTGCTAGCCTGGGAGAAGGGAAAAAGCTATTCAACAGGGGCGCCCACGGTGGCAAAGCCATTTCCAATAATGTCCTCTTTCTGCAACAACAATTGTGTTTAACCCCAGTGGCTTCAGCTGCCCACTATTTGTCATCCCACCTCTGCCTCTCTCACCTCTCTTCATGCCTTCACATATACAGGCGATGGCAATGGAAGTATGGTTCATGACTATGTGCTGTATACATCGCCTGTCTCCCACTGCTGCTCCTGTTTGAGAAAGCAGCATGGAAATGGTTGAACCGCATGCTTTTAGCACAGTGGAGCACCTTTATCTAGTTATACTGAGTTCAGAGCATTTGATTTGGCCTTAAAGATGTTAAGTGAGCAAAAAAGGAAGAACTTTGTTACATTTTAGCATAATGAGGTTTTGTTGTTGATATGAGGAGCTGGGTTTTACTGTTGTATGATCTATTTCTGCAAGGCTACGGTTATTTCTCTTATTAAGGCATGAATAAAAATTTAAGTCCCATTATCTGTCCATCCCCACATGTTTATTTCTTTTACCACATTTCCCTTTTCCTCCCTCTAATCTCCCTTCCAACCCCACACTTCCCCATGTACCTGTGCTGGCGAGCTGCCTGTGGAGGTGATTTATCTGTGGCAATCACTAAGATCCCAACGCAGGGGCAAACTCACACACACACACACACATCTACTGTACAAACACTCTAACATGTGCACAGACATATGAAACACACACAGGTAAGGCTGCAGCTGTGATATATTTTAATTACAGTTTTAGTCAGAAGTAATTAGGGTTTATATCTGAAGGGACAGCTCAATACCCATCCCCCAACACATGCATGCATTAATACACACACACCCATGCACTCACCCACTATTTTAATGTCTTTGTTTCTCAATTTCTGTGACATTTGTCTCTCTACACTGAACTGCACATCCTTTCATATTAGCTAAAGCCTCATTATATATTGGTATTTTGTACAATTTAGCGCCCACACAGTTTTTTCACTGCAGTAACTCTGTTAAAAATAAAAATCACAGGTTTCTGAAACAGTATTGTCAATTGTAATGTATGCACTAACTGCAAACATAGCCACATTATTTTCTGAAAACATAGGCCTATGTCTTAAGGGTCAGTCAGAGTTTGTGCAACATTTCACAAAACTCAGAACAGCAGCCAAGCTAAAGCAACCTGAACAAAACACCATATCCTGGTTATACCTGGAAATAACATCACCAGCTACAACACTGTCCAAACAGGCTGACAGAGGTCATGATCAAAAAAAGAGGAAAGTCAACAACTTTGCTAACACAGCCAAACATTAAGCAAGTGCAACAACTCAAGACAAATAACTCAGCAAATCAGCTAATGTTATTTAGCAGTCAAACAGCAAGAAGTCCATCTGTGTGTCTGTTTCACAGCCTTTTGTTTTTACCTGTTATTTTAAGGTGAAATAGTTGCATAATGGGACTTTGAGGACAGAAAATCAAACCTTGCTTCAAAATTTTTTCACAATAATTTGTGTCATTTGAAATGTCTCGTACAAAACCTCAGTTTTAATGCAAGTTCTGACAGTTTCTTTGATACCTGCATTTGCTGAGTTCAAAAATGTTTGTCAGTTCACAAAATAAACATGCCTTATCAGTGCTTAAACACATAGTCGTACTTAAATGTTTCATTGACAAATTATGAGCTTAGTTAGAGTATTAGATAATAAAACACAAATAAACAAGACTCAGAATTTGAACATTCATTGCCAACTCACAGTACTTGGCATTTGATATTGTGTTATGAATAAAATTTGGCTCCACTCAGTAAGTACTCAATACCCAGACATATTTATTTTGTTCTGAGTTGTAACCTCTAACTATAGCTGAGTAACAGAATTCACAATCCAGTATCGCAAGGTTTCCCCTCCCTCCTCTTTTTTTTTTCTGCACAATGAGGGCTTTGAATAAGATATGTAGGATTGAAGGAACTGTGGTGAGAAGGAGGAGACTGTGCGAGAGGATGAGGAGGTGATTTGTGCAGAAACAGATAGGCTTTGCACTGTAAGCTGAGTTGAAGAGCAGATTTGGAAGCTGTAAGACAGTGTTGTGTTGTCGTGGAGTGCTGACAGGGGCGGCGAGCTGAAAGCGCGCCGAGGATTGAGGAAAAAGAAATGTGTCTGAGTATGTGTGTGTATATATGTGTGTGTGTGTGTGTGTGCGTGTGCAGGGGTCTATGCGCATGTCTTTGAGAGTGTGTATGTATGGCACAGATGGAAAGACTTCTCAGGGATTACTGTGTAACTGGAAGAGGAGAGAGGTGGTAATTGCATTTTAATTACAGTGTTGATGGTTTTGTGCTCTGCCAGATGGAAGGTTCTTTACAGATATAAGCACAAAATAAATCAGCCCTCTGGAAAATAAATCAGCCCTTAGGTGGCTAGTTACCAGCTGAACTGAGTCTCTAACCTTGTCTCGAGTCACAGGTGATGGTGATTAGTTGGGGCTAGTTGATATCCAACCTAGACCCCACACACAGCTCTCTGTGCCCTTCTCCCTCCTTGTGATGATGGATATCCACGGTCATATTTCTTCCCACTAATCTAAAGTAGCTCACATTCCATTTTTTTGAGAAACAGCAGCAGACTTTACAGGTATTTATTGGATAAATACCAAATACTCAAAATCCCAACCAAAATATATATTTAATATCATGAGTGATTATCTGCTTGTCTGTCATAACATTTCATTAACATTGACACATTATCGTCTCTTCTGTCAGCAGTAGTAGCTTGCTAACTCTACTTTTGACTGATGAAGGCTTGTTTTGTGATTTCCCTGCAAGTGTCCGGGGGCTTCGTGTTTATACTTAATAATAGTGGACAGACATTTCGCTCTCACTTGCACACCCGCACTGGATGAGCTCCCACGGCGGCTTTATGAGAGTGACCTTTGGCAGCTTGCTCATTGAGATCGGTGTGCCAGTCCTCTCACCTTCCCAGCTTAATGAACCAAATATGGCTGTGATGTAACAGCAAGAGTCAGCGATTCTAGAAGTCATTCTTACTATCAGGGTCATTTGTTTTTATAATTATGACTTTTCACCAAGAAGTTACACTGATAATCCGTTTTTATTACTGTGTGAGAGGGTAATGAGCATGTGAAAGCTTACAGTTTTGAAAAGAAAAATAATTTGCAAGAGATAAAGATCACTCTCATAATGGTCACGATGCTGCAAGCACTGTTAATTACCTTGAATTAAACTAAAAACTAAAACTAGGTGTTAAAAATATTTATCGTGATATTGATATATGATATAATTTAGATAAAAAAACTACAAAAAAATAAAACTACATTAAAACAATAGTTTAAAAAAGGGGAAAATATTCAGATGTAGTCAATTTTGTCAAATATGTCAATGAAAGAAACCATGACACACTTACACATTTTTCTTTGTTTGAAAATTTGATTTTTACCTATTTATATATTTGCTTACATATAATTTGTTACTCTAGGTACCTGTTTATCCTTGCTACATCCCTTTTTTAAGGATAATATTTTAATTTTGCCTCACATTTTGAGCTTTTATTGGCTGCTTTTTGAAATTCATATGACTCTTCTTTAGTTATATGCAGTATGAATTATCGGGATTAAATAAATTAAACTGATCAGCACTTTAACAACAGAGTGAACAACAGAGGAGACAACACAGATGTATAAACAACATAAACTTCACTACAGCTACAGGAAACAAACACATATTAAAGCAAGAGGAGCAAAGGACTGTATTTCTCTGAGAGCTGTGGCTCAAAGTATTTCATTTAACTGCTGTGCTTTTAGACCTTTAAATTCTTTCTGCTTGATATGGTTATATTTATTATCTTTATGTACATTTTTATTTTTTAACCTTTAGATTTATTTCTAGCCACTGCTGTAGATTATTTTTTTCCTGTGTCACAACCTTAAAACAACCACCCTCTTCAGTGGTTTTGTCACACCACAGACTTCGTACTACAAACTCATCAACCAACCATTGATGTCAAGACTTAACACATTTTGTGTGTCTGTTAAATCTGAGGCAAAGTTGAGTTTACTCTTGACCTCGGTCTCCGAGCAGACAGCCTCTCTCTATGAGGACAGCCACAGCCATCCCCGGTAGATCGAGAGTGTAAACTATTTGGTGCTGTCATCTGTCATATCACCTTCAACCAAAAGAGGAAATTCCTTCACAGAAGAGAAAATGAAAAAAACAAAACTCTGAATAAATTGTTGATTGATTTAAAAATATGCAATTTTTTTGTGTAGAATCTAACTATTTATCATTGTGAACAGTATATGTAAAACACACAAACACTTTACACATCTAGTTTGTGGTCAGATGAAAGAGAAAGCTGAAAAAAAGTCGACTTTGGATTTTCCAGATCAGGATGAGTCCTCCAGCTGACAAGCTGACCCTGGCAGGGCTGTGAATCTGACACGAACAACAGTCATGTGGCTCTGTGACCTGTGGCTGTTCCTTACTCTCCCTCCTTCTCACTCTGTTTACCTGTACCTCTCTCTCTCTCTCTCTTTTTTGCTTCTTTGCTCCTTACAAACTGTCTGAGAACGATAAGGCAGGCCTGATAAGCTGACTTCCGTCAAAATGCTCCCCCATCTGTGCAGACCTGTACCTCAGAGGAGAAAATGTATTTATATATCATATGCTCACATGCCTGCTCCAGGCATGATAACAACCTAATGGGTTTATTACACAGAGGAAGAAAACACCTGCTGTCTTTACCTTTCAGACTAATATTGGGAATTGCAACAAGGGCTGTAATGTCCGAAGGGTGGGGGGGCATTAAGGTGGTTTCACCAGGTTTTCCAGCACTGGTGGCTGTTTCCTCTCTTCTTGATTTGCTGAACACCAGACTTTTTCAAACCTTAAGTTAGATATTAAACCTGCAGCTACTTTTAACCTTCCAATTAACTTTGCTCATAATCACTTCCTGGTGGTTGGTTTGACCCTCGGTACATGTGTGTGTGTGTGTGCACGTGACAAAACAGCAAGTTGCAATACTTGAGATGAGGATGTTAAAGTTGTTTTAGAAATTGTTCCAATTAAAGCAGCCAAAACCAAAACTAGAGATATTTTTTCAATCACAATACAGTTAAGCACTTCACCCAGTGTGGAAACTCATCTGGTAATTTTCTAAAAAAAAAAAAAAAAAAGGCCTCTGTTGCTTGCAATAAAAGCAAAGCAGCATAATTTAAAAACAGTGACACCTCAGACAGAATGTTCCCAGACTAAAATCCATTGACTGTACAGGTTTTCAAGGCAGATATGAACCTTACTGGCACAGAACTATTTTTTTTCATAAATTTGCAGCCATTTATTCTCAATTGTGAATTAGTTAAAACACTTTGATTGCAGCAGCGTTATGCACAGACACAGATAAAGAGAGGAAGAAGGATGGAAATATTTATGCTTATATGAATGTTTCATTTATTATGGTATCAATATGTACTGATGTAACATTTTTTTTCTGTTTCTACATGTTCACCTTTGCAGTAATCTAGTAACCAGAATGTAAAATATATTTTGATTATTCAACAAAATGTCTGCAGCATGAATTCTTAAATCAGGAGCCTTCCTTCTATATTTGTGTCATGTGGCAGGGAAAGTGTGTATTTAGTGGGATTAGAGCTGCTGGTCTATTCGTGTGGCGTCTGCTAACACACGTAGCTCAGTTTAATCTGCTTACTATTGACTGGAAGTCCAATAATCCCTTTATGGTAGAGAGGAAACATTACATGGGATGCTGCTGCAGCATGAGGGGGAACTTACCAGCTGCCTGACTTTCCATTGGGTGGCATTGCTGGCTGTCAGCAGAAGCAGCTGCATCAGATTGACTAAACACAGTAAGAGTCTGACGTTAAGAAGAGTAATAAGATAAAGGAAAGTAGCATTAACTGCTAACTGACTGATTCTCACTGACACAAGGGTTTTGTCATTCCACCTTAACCAGTTACGACGCTCTTTTTGACATGTTCTCTGGCTCTGTTTTTCTGTGAAAAATAATCATATTAAATTTCCTTTTTCTTTATACATAAAACAGTTGCTGTTGAAATAAGTGGTAATGCAGGATGGCATGTTCTGATGTCAGAAAAGTCATTTTCTGCTGAGTTCATAGTTGTTGTTTTCTCTCAGAAACTTCAAATGATATTATCAATGTTAACTCTTACTAGAGACACTGATTTTAATTGACTCAAGTCAAACTGAGACAATCAAAAAGATCCATTTAAGACCCCGTCAACCAACCCTATGTACTTACAAGAGACTAGTTACAACAAGGTAAACGCCTGCATGCTTTTCTTGCTTTAACAATCATTTGGCTGCTCATCTTCGTAGTGTTTCTTAACAAGGGACGGACATTTACTGAATATCTTGAATAATAATGTGTTTGAAAATAAGTAGAGAAGGATTGTAATGAGAAAAAGTCACACAATTTACAACAGACTGAGATGAATAACGTGTTTAATTTTTATTATACTATCATTACATTAAAATGAACTGCTATTTTACTCCATAGCACACTTCTTTTTTTTAGTGTTTTTAATCTTCCCTCTTTAAGTCGTGTGTCTTTGTTAAACACACAGAACGTGGAGTGACTATAAGCACGCTGAGGCATGTTGGACTTGAAATATAAAGCCATCAGACTCTCAGCATTCAGAATAAAATGTATGGGTCATTGAATAATAGCTTTTCCAAAGAATAAACCAATTCAACTTCCACTAACATTTAACACCCCATGCTGTTATAAATAATGCAGATTATATCTTTTGGGGGTTTGAGATCTAATTGTGAACCCTTACAATGGCTTAGTTGGTTTTATTCTGAAAATCACAGTTTTATTAAACTTAATCATCAGTGAGATATTGCACCTGACCACAGGGCAAAGATTTCATTTTGGGGTTTGGACTGATGGTTTGTGCAGTGTGTGAATGTTATCCAGTCAGTACATTGAGGCTTACAAGAAGACAACCCATGTTCTGTTCTGGGTTTGCAGCACAGTGTGTCGGCCACACAGAGAGCTGCATGCTCCAGCAGCAGCTTTGAGACAAAGCAGTGTTCATTATGAGGAAAATGGCTCCTTGCAGACATGTTAGTGTTCAAGATTCGACAAAATGATGGCCTCTTGTGTGCATGTACTCCTTCCCTCTTCTTCCCTTGGCTTCTTTTTGTCGCTTTCTATGTTATGCACATCAACACACTATTTATACACTCTTTTGTTTGCACACACACACACAGACACACAGACACAGAACACACTTGCATCCCTTGTCTGTGATGTGCCAGCGGTTGTTGATAATGAGATTCCTACAGGATGGGAAACTCCAGGGAGACTGACTGACGGCCCACTTTAAACACTGCAGTCTCCCTCTCCCTTTTTCTGTCCTCAGAGACGCAGAGGATGAAACGAGAATGGGAAGGAGCGTAAAAACATACTGTATCACACACAGACACATACGGTTACACACAGACACACACACACACACACGTAAAAAAAATAGTAGGAAATATGTGATGCCTTGTGGGTTTACTTAAAAAAACATCAAGGTGAGCAAGTGTTAGGTGTTTTATAAAACACTGATCTGGTGAGATCTATTGAAAAAACCATTGAAGGTTATGATATAAAGAAGTTACAGCAGTGCAACTATAACATAATTATGTACAGGAGTGTATTTAAGTGTCTGAATAGAGTGCCAGAGCGCATCATTGCATATATTTGGACGCTTATATGCATGCCATGTGTGTACATCTGTCTGGCTTCATGTGATCTATTGTGTCTGCAGTGAAGCCCCAGTGAGGAAGAGGATAATTACGTGTCTTTTGCTGTCATGTCAGCTTGTCTCCTCATAGTTATGCACACACTTCCTGAGGGCTCAAAGGCCCTGTAACATATACAGTGTATCTCTTACATACACGGGTTTGATGAAGTACCTGGCGCCACAGAGGACAAACAGAACTAATTTCCTGTCACTGCCTTTGGACCTCATCTCTATTCTCATTTCCTCCCTTTTCTCAGAATACAATAATGCCACTTTACGGTGCATGCAGAGAGACATGTTGTTGCTTAATGTATTTTTGCTCGCGGGTTCTTCTCAGAGGGTGGCACTCATCCAACCTTCAACATGGAAGCAAAATTCACAGATTGTTTGGAGCTGTCACTAAATTGCATATCTACTGTAAGTAGGAGTAGCATGTGTGTACTCTGGATGAGGACCAGAATGTATGTAAGCAGAGAAAATGTATGGGATTTCAATGTGTCTGTTTGTTTGTTTTTTTGGTATATCTTTAAATATATTTTTTACGACATGAAGCCAGGCGTTAGGAAAAAATGTAGAACTATATTACAGCTTTGCAAGATGGCATTATTTTTTTCACCTTTACATTGACTCTTTGAATATTTTCCTTATTGTGGTTCAGAAAATAAAATAAAATTTAAAAAATCATCATAGAAATTCTTCTTTTAAATGCACAGTATGAATTTTTTGACATTACAGTAAATTACAATGAACATCTGAGCTGAATGTAAGCCATGTGCCAAAGTGAATTTTGAAAACTACAATTCCTGCTAGCCAGATCCTCTGAATAGAGACATTAGGGAAAACTACTAAAGTAAATATCAAACATTCCTACCATTCAACTCATTGTCTAATTTTCAGTATGTACTGATGAGTTTTCTAACTTTTTTGCCATAGGCAGATGCCAAAGCTCTTTGTGAGTTTAGGGCTCATGTAACAAGGGAGTTTTGGTACCGTAAAATGATTGGCTGACGGGTGTTTTCTTCAGTTTTAAGTCATATTCCCAATGCAAGGTGTGCAGTCTGAAGTAATAATCCTGTCTAAATGGAAAACATGGCTTGGTCATAATCCAGCTGCCTCTCTGTTCCCTGAGTGTCTTCGTTAAACAATCTACCACGGTAATGAAGTGCTAATCTGCTCAGCTCTTTATACAAAGCATCTGCATGTCTCCTAGAGGCAGAACAGGTACACAACGGAGCGCTCTTCCCTTTGTTTGCTTGTTGCATTTCAAGAGGAAAGGCACTCAAATGCACAGGGCACGAATGAAAGCAGCTGTAATCACAAAGCACAGAGAACTTGGACAGCCATGGAGCTTGAAGTAGAAAGTAGCCGCTGTTTGACATTTATACATAGTGTACGCTCAGCTACAGAAGCACCTGCTCCCTTGCACATGTCTGACGTCGCCATATTTTTGGCCGGTGTCAGCCTGTAACCCCTGATAGCATTGCCTACTTTTTAAATAGAACATTCTATCTATCAACAGCTTTTCCAATCATGTTCCCGCAGCAACACATATATTTCATATTAGGCTGCTGTGCACTGTAATCTGTGGCATTAGCGGTCTAACTATATTAATCCATTTGCACTTACCCCCGTTGATTAGAGAGCATGTGAAATGTGACGGTGGTTGGCTGGTATAGGGCAGCAGTTGCCTGAGGTGGCAGCAGGAGCGTGAGGTTTCATACCCAGCCATGTCCACATTCAGATCATGATTTATTACCCCCTTACAACACACACACACACACACACACGTGCATAATCACACCTTTAGAGCCAAAGATATTGACTCAAGCTGATACACAGATACACACACTCACACACTCACAATGTCTGGCATTTAGGAAAACACACAAAAACACCAACGGCTAGAACAGAATATGACACTATTGAGTGAGCAATGCATGTGAGCTGTCATATGTAGGCATTTGTGTGTGCACCGTAATTAATCACAAGCTGAGTGTGTGTATATTCATGTGTGAGTGAAGTTCAGTCCATGATACAAAGTGAGAATTTAATACTTTTTTTATTTCATGCCAAGCAACCTAAGCTGCCATATGTGGATCTGCTGTCTGGAAGTGCAGCATGGCATGCTGGGTTCGCTTTATGACAGTACAGCTCTGTAGCAGATTAAAATATTTTGCTGATGAGGAAAACAAACAGAATAGAAATAAGGAAGTTATTAAATTGTGACATTCTGCAAAGAAGCTTGTCTCCTTTTTTTTTACAACTCCATGTCTGTGCACAGCATGTGTGTATGATAATCTAGTGTGTCTCTTGGCATCAGCGCGAGTGTTTATTTGAATCTGCGTGCATGTGCATCTGTGTAAGCAGCAAGTGTTCATGAGTATGCCAATGTCACTGTGCACACTTTAATATCCCAGCAGAAAAATAGAACATGGCTGATAAGAGAGCAGAGAGAACAGAAGAGAGATCAGAAATCCCATACAGTGGAGAGCACTAGTCCATTGCAAGTGTGGCAGAGGTTACAGTCAATTTCAAAAGGAGCAGGTCTTGTATATTAGAGTCTGGAGAGATGGGAGACCCTCTTGCTCTCTATCATAAAGGGCCCGTGCCAGAGCAGGGCCAGATGTGATCAACATGGACCTTGTGGAAATCCCTACTGAACTGATCTGTCTTATTGAAGGGCTGCAAGACAACAGCAGCAGAACATGCAGACCAAGGCCTGGGGTTTCTATTATTATATTCTCTTTATTGCAATAGAAGAACCAGCTATATCCAAACCTCAACATTACATCCAAAAGGTGTAATAACATACATTATTGCTATAGAGCAAATATTACGTTTTTTTTTTCTCTCAGCTCAAACCAGCAAAAACATGGAGCGAGGTTTCTGATCATGTGCATTAATGTGTCTACCAACAGACCCTGGAGACGTCAGTATTGTTATGGTAGAATACACTGCACCGATCGTGCTCAGTGTAAAGCATCTGTATGACTCTGTCTCTGTATTTCTACTAGTTTACAGACAGCAATGGACTTAGTTGGTTGTAGGAATATAAGCTGTAACAGTTTATGCCTAAAACGGATAATACTTGGTATAATCTGATGAATTCTGAAGATAAAATAACATAAAATCTATCCTTTAATGTTATTTAATCATTAAGAACAGTGAGTTCTACCCAACAATGCTAAAGTTAACAGTGTCTGACAGGCCCTAAATTAGAAAGTTGACAGCTGTCCACTCCAGCAGGTCGAACTGATGTTAATTTCACTGACAGGATGAGCTACTTCACAGCCACAAATCAGTGTAATTCATCCTGGGATACTGAGTTATTTAAGGTGATCAGGATTCCTGCAGTGAAGGTCCTGTTCAGCGGCCAGACAATGCAGGGACAAACATTAAATCACCAAACTCAAAGAGCAGCTTGCAGGCAAAGAGCAAATGCTGCCACAAAGGAAAAACTCGATGCAACTTTATGATCTTTAGACTGTGATGATTTTGTATGTACATTGATTTCATCATTCAAAAAAAATGTTTATTTAATTTCCATTTCCTGAAGTTTCCTGGACGTCATCTCAGGTCTCTGAGTGTGCGCTGCTCTTACAGCAGGACTATGACAACAGTTGGGTGCAGTTTGTTTACAAGCAGGAGTTTCTTTTTCGGGCCGGGGTGGAGTTGGTTGCTTATTGCGGTCTGACAGATCTTCTCGTGGGTGATGCATTAGTCATGGTGCCTCATGGATCGGCTGCCAATTTGCTCTTGGCTCCCGCTCCAGCTTATCCACCTATGTGTGGTTATTTGCTTTGGTATTACCAGTGAATTATTACATGCAGTTGACAGTGCCTATATTTGTTTAGGTTGTCTGTGTGAGCTGACGAGTGTTTTTGTGTATGCACTGTGATGTTCTCATGCTGCTGGTTGCCATATGACGGAATAATATAAGTGCTGATTTGCACCTTGGTGGCATATTCACCATATGTTGTGGCCGTTGTTTTTGAAAGACTTTCTTCTGGCTCATTGGAAATTCAGTTGTTTGAAGTAGAAGATGATTCTTGATTTTGGCAGATGCCAAGTCCAGCAACCCACTGGATTTATAACAGACTTGGCTTGTCACTAGCATTCTTCAACTGGTAGCTCACATGCTTTGGTTAGCAATCCACTGGGTTGATAATTGACTTGGCAGTAAGAGGTGGGTTGCCAAGCTGGGCATGGGCGTTTGCTAACCTAGACATTCTTGTGACAACACACGCCATTAGCTTATTAGTGACTTGATCAGTTAAAGGATATTGTAGCTAAAGAATTATGCTCCTCTCCTCATACTTTTTTCTTGATTAAACCACCACCTGTCCAAGTTCAGCCTCCCTCTGTAACCTCAGAGCCTTTTCTCCCTGAACACCTTAACCACAGTAAACAGGCTCTGGAGAGTCGCCCTCGAAGCAGAGCGGCTACTTGACACTTGTGGGAGCAGGTGTTTGACATTGTGACGACCGCAAACCTAAATCCAAAGTCACCATAGCCGACAGTATTGAGAGTGCTATCTAGTTGTCAGTCAGTGCTGTGGTGCAGGCAGGCTAGCAGTTGGTGGTAATTGATGTGAGTAGAGTTGACATCCCGGGCAGAGCGCTTCAGGTTGGTCTCCGACTGGGACCGAGCAGCCCATCATTGCCAGTTATTAAGCAGCTTGCGCTCTGCTGCACTCACTCAGAGGGGAACAGCCTGTCTCTGGGTGTTTACATATGAATGTGTGTATGTGAGAGGGTGGTATGGTGGGGTTGTTGGCATGCACGGCGTGTTTACGTGCGTGTGTTAGCAGGAGAGGCAGTGCAGCCAGAGCACCAGGTCCCAGTAGTTTCTTGGAGCAAAATAACTGAACCAGCTGAGTTCAGACTAGAACAAGGCGCCTTCAGCTGTGCCAAATTTTATTCTTTAGTAAATCAAATGAGTATTTTTTTTTTGTTCAGAGCAAACAATAATTTGTTACTGCTGCATATCAGATTTTTATCCTAATGATACTTGACAGGCAGTTGGCCCTGGTCAAGCTGTAAGGTCACACAGTGTTTCCAGAAGGAGGCTGCTCTAGACTTCAGGCTTGATTGGCTCCCTCTACAGTTTGTGTCTCTGCTTTTCTGGCTGGCTTGTTGGCCAGTTGGCCCACTTGTTTGCTGACTTGATAGTGTTGGCTTGTGTGCTATACGCTGCTCTGTTAATGTCCTGATAAAGCTATCTGTGCTCTGCAATGTGCTGGGAAATCTGCCCTCTGCTGAGCCTGTGTTGCTGCCGCTGTTGCTGCTACTGCTTTTTAACTGCTTTTATATTACAGCTTTTAAAACTGCTGCATTGACTCAGATGAAAAAAGTCTGTCTTTGGGTGTGAGCACATATATTAGTTTGCATCAGTGTGAAACTTTTCGGTTCCAGTTTTTCAAATTTACTTTAACTTTCTATTTTGTTTTCAGCTTCATTATAATTTTAGATTTTCTAGCTATTGATTACTTAATTAATATATATTCATAGAGAGTTTATTTTGGTAAAAAAATAAAAGTACTGACAGTAAATATTGCAGACTATTTGCTGGTTCACTTAAAGTTTGTTTTCAGCATCTCTTCCTGTATCGTCTTTAAACCAGTTTTTATGGTAGAGTTTGAGTAGGCCTATAGTTTGAATATTTGTCTCTCAGTAAAGACTTTAACTGCTTTTTGAAAAATCCCAAGTTGTATATTTACATATTTTTTAGTATTTATACATATTTAAAGTTCACATCTTACAGTACAGCCCATAGCTTTAGTTCAAAAATGCCAAAAACGATTTAGTTGGTCATTGAAATAAAAAGCTGCTTTTCTGACTGTGAGCTTTAGAATTGAATTAAGTTAAATTAAATTTAAATGATATTAAATAAAAAATGTGAATAAATTTTGTCAAAGTAAATATTTAAACTAACATAGCACCTTGTGTTTTGCATGAACCTTATTGTTTACATAGAGGGGGCAGGGTTGAAGGTTTTCCCACGACCAGCGGCAGGATTGTAATAAAAAAATGTATACTTTACCTTTGTTTTAAAAAAAAATGTCATCCAGATTATACACATTTATTAAAGGAACACTGAAAGGACCACAATATGGATTCCTTTTAGCCTGTAGTAGCTAACTGAAGCAGAACTGTCCATGGTCCTGATCCTTCAGCGTCTCTCTCTCTCTTAGTCTCTCTCTCTCTCTGTCTCTCTCATTGCTCAATAACATGGGCTTCCCTGGTCTGCTCTCCACACCCACGCCAGATCTCAATCCTAACTTTATAAATATTAACACAGGCTTTGCCATACAGTAGGGAAGCCCAGGAATCCTTCATGAATATTGATGAGTGGTCCCTCATGAGCCTCTGAAATCTCCACATTGGTTTGGTGCCCCATATTCAAAACTCCCTCCTGTGTCAGTGGGCTCCATGAAACCTGTATAACGAGGGCCTATTCATGTGGTTTTTGACCGCAGGTGGGAAAAGCCACTTAATGCATGCTGACTCTGTACAGTAGATTAGGTGTTTTTAATATTCAGGCCTGCTCTTGGCCTGAATGTGCCCTTTGAACAGTTCAAGGTGCTGAAATGCAGGCCTCAGCTTGTCTATCTGGGGAGCGGTGGGCTCCCCCTGATGAATATTGCGATGGTCTTTCCCATTGTAAACCACAGCACACTCAGTGAATGTTAATGCTGGCACCTTCATTAGCTAAAGGAAATATTCATGGCTGTTTCAGTGCTCTGAGGCACCCCAAAGAGTCAGTGAGTAATATGATTTGCTCCTAACACCTGTCCATATGGCTCCTCTATTTATGTGGCGAGATCGTCACCCTGTGCTGTGGAGCCTAAATCTGCATCAAATAAGCACAAGGGATACCATCAGTTTTACAGTGATAGAAGTAGTACAGACCAAATAATGGCACCTTAAAGGGATATGTACACATATGTACACACACACACACATGTTTATACAAACCATGCATCTGGTACTGACTGATCCACTGGCTCATGCGGGCCTTGTGGAGTGTGAAAAGCCACCTCTCTCTCTAAGAGACCGACAGGCTGCTGTGGTCTGGGTCTTGGCTGTGGATCCCAGACGCTGCTCCAAATCCTGTCAGTCAGCCTGTGCTGTCCTCCATGGTTGAGAGAGGCAGGACAGCAGAGCAGATTTCTCTGTGTTTTTCTACACTGGCGTCGGCAGCGCCTGCCAACATGCATCAGCACAGCCGCACCTGAAGGCAGTTGACTCCCTTTTCATTACTGCAAGCTGAACAGCTTTTTTTGGGAAGGATATGTTTTGTGTGTGTGTGTGTATGTGTGTGTGCATGATTGAAGAATTGGCTGTTATCACAGAAGACAAAATCAGATAGATAATCAATGATTTGGTGTGTTTTATAAACCAGAAAGATGTTGTAGCAGTTTATGTTCTGACGATGCAGAGGTGGGTTCATGCTTTAAGGGTGGAGGTCCGAATAATGACTCTGACCTGTAGAGATGAACTGTTACAGACCTTAAACAGAACAGAAAAAACTGGAAGAACAGACACTATAATTTTTTTTATTTCCCTGGAAGATGATGAATATTACTTGACAGTTTATCTTATTTTTAATTCAATTCAAATTTTGTTGTCTCCATGATGTTTTCATAAGGTGATAAGGATTCAGCACATGAAAAGTAATGAATGGTTTCTTTATTAGCTTTCAATGCCAGCAGCTTGCTTATCAGTGATTTTTTTTTTTGTGAATATGTGTGTTTGTCTGTGTGCACAAGCAGAAAAAAGTTTCTTCTCATGCCTAATTATTTTCTTTCTCCACAGGAGGTTGGAGAAAACATTGAGGAATCTCAAAGATGCATTCCTCTCTATTTCTGGATGTGATATCTCTCATTGTTTCACTTTTCCTGTCGATCTGACTCACTTGTCTCTCCATCTCTCTTTTGCTGCTGTGAGTAGCCCCGGACTCTGAGGAAATCAGCTTTTCTGTCAGAGTTTAGATAAATTTATATACTACATGGCGACTGAACAAAAGGAGAGACTCATTGTAATGATACTTTTGTGGTCCCTTTTTCCTCGACCTCACTCTCTCTCTCACTCTCTTTCGCTTTTCTCCTAACTGTCCTTTCGATTCGTAATTGGAAATTTCCTCTGCTTAGCCCTGTCGGAGTGAGAGAAAATGCGGCATCCATGTTCTATGGAGCATGGTCGAGAGAAATAGAGCATTGTCTCATATAGGCGAGGCAAGCATGGTCTGGGGACTTATCTAAATTGAATATCTGTCTTGTTTTTTAGGCTTATAATGAGAGTGACACAGTGAGCACAGGGGTCTTTCGCACCACTGACAGCCCTCCTCCCTTTGAAAAGTTGACAGATAACATGGAATAGGATACATGAAAGCACATGCTCTGTGGGAATATTGCCACCCAACAGTGTATTAATACAGAAAACAATGTTCACACCCAATTACAGCAGAAGAATTTCTGCTCAGGCAACTTTATTGAGAGCTGGTTTTTGTATAATAAGGTTGGGAAGTCCAGGTTGATATAGGTGCCTTCAAAATAATACACTTATCTTGGCTTGATGACCCTTTGTGTAAATGCTGAAATTCCATTGGACAATACAGACACTGCTTTAATGACAGAACTGCTTACCTCTGCCATTTTGCTGTTATTCAGGAGGGAATTTCTTTCTTCTTAACAAAAAAAGAAATTTTTTTTTAGTTTTTTTCTTTAATTATAATTTAATATCCTCCACACTGTTGGATTTTTGTTAGTTGTGGTGTTTTATTGTGTTTTATTGTGTTTTTATTGGCAATGCATCTTTCTAAGTTCCCATACCTCACCAAAGACACAGTGACACTGCAGTACTAATAGCACTTTTTCTTGATCTTGTTTTGGCTGGCTGCTTTATCCTCCAGCCGGTAAGATAGCACAGCTAAGATCGTTATTAAATTGGCTCGTTCCTTTAACCTTGGCTTCTGATAATGTCATCTTTTAGAGGAAATTAAAGTTGGTTGTGAAAGCAATTGAGATATGAGAAGAATGGCCCGGCTAGCAGGTAGAGCTGTTACTGTATCAGCCTTTTTTCTGTCACCGTGATAAAACACATTGTGGTCATTTGTTTTCTTTGTCCATATCATATCACCATGGATAAAGAAAGTTTCTTATGAACTGTTATTTCATCTCAAAGTGTGCCTCTTGGGCAGGCTTACTGCCCTCCCGTTCTGCGGGGGAAAAGGGGACGTTTGAGCTGCAATGAAAATATCGATGTAAAGAAAACATGTCAGTCCAGAACAAGAGCCTGTGTATAATGAGCAGGCAGATGGTCTTAAGGAGAATACTAAGCAATGGTGATGACAGACAGGCTGACAGGCTGGCACAGACCCTGCCACTCAGGAGACCAGGAGAGAGGCCAGGGCAGTTTCTATCACTGTCAATGCCCTCACTCTCCCTTTGTGTGTGTGGGGGTGGGTGTGTGTCTTCCTTTCTCACATTTGTCTCTTCCTCTTTACATCTTTCTCTCACACTAAACGTCTCCCCTTGTTGTTTTGTTTCAAGAACTTGAAGAAGTCCCTTCTTACACAATGTAAACAGAGCCAGTGTTTGATATCTGATGTGGTTGACATACGTCGCACAGGCTGCATCCAAACTTCATCACACAGTGAATAAAAAAGATCAGTGCCGCATGTACAACTGTAACGTTATCCTCAACCATCCTTTCTCTGTACGTTAAAACATTTAGGATACAGTTTTCTATTTTAATCCTGTTCTAGCCACCTCTCTGTTCATCTTCCTCCTCAACATTACAAAAACTAGAGGAGGATAAGGGCTTAAAGTGCTTTCACATGACTTTTTGCTAATGAGGTTGCTAATTAACACTAGCTTGAGTAGAGAAGGTGAGAAGCTCTGCTTGGAATAGATGTGCAAGGTCTTGCAAGTATCTCTTTTGCAGTGCTACAGTGCACCGCTATGTACAAGTTGCTGTGAGTGTAATCTGTTTCAAGTTGAAGCTGAAATGGTTGAATTTTTTGAGGAACAACAGAGGCAACTTAAAAAAAACCCAAAATGAGCATGTTATATGGACACACACACACACACACACGTTCAGGGTCAAACTAAAGTAAAGGAAACCCAACTCCTTTTTCTGCTGTGGTACTTACTGCTCAAGGTTGTCTTCTGTATCTGTGCAGAACAATAGGAGACTGCCAGTCCTATATCTGTGATGGCAGACTAATATGATGGAGCAGAGGCATGCAGAGTGAAGCTGAGCTATATTTAGGACACTTTGGTTCCGGTGACCATGGCTCTTAGATCCACTACAGCCCCTCAGAGCAGTCACTCTTGTTCAGCCTCCGGAGGTACAAGAGCTCAGTGTTACCCTTCAGGGAGGTATTAAACTGATGGACACTGCATTTCAATGAGAAACAGACACTCTTAGTCTTACGTTTATTGGATGAAACTCAGTAACAGGGCAGTGAGATTATGTATACTCCTGTTTTGGTGGCCTGGTTGCGCTTGTTTTGTTCTGCTGTTTGTCATTAATTATATATTTTCTGTTTACTCCGGAGCTCTGTTGAATAATTCTGCACATTTTAACCTTTTTTATTCATTTCTGCACCTTTCACTTAAAGAGGAGAATTTTCCCCTGCTCAACTACTTTTGTGTGTTGAATATTCTATGTGAGGTCTGAGGTCTTTTTGACACGAGGTGATAATATCTAGCATAAGAATATATGCAAGTATGTTTCTTAATGCGTGTAAATGCATGTGTCCTCCTACAGGTTTGTCTTCACTTTGCTTTCTTTTGTTCTGGTGTCTGCCAACCAGCCCTCAGTGAAGGTCATCAGTGGAATTGGAAAGTGCACTTTGCAGAGTCAAACAGATGCAGGGTACAGATAGCGCATTGTTTATCTAATCTTGTATCAGCACCATAACGAAGTACAAACAAAGTCCCTTCACAATCAGATGAGAGCTCAGAAGCTTTTTACACTGTCAAGGACTTGATATATCTGCCCTGGAAGTTGTTTACAGGGTTGGATTTTTGGCATTGGCGGCCAGTGCTCAGAGTAGTTCCAGTCTCAAAAGTTACATACAGAACTTAAAACACATTTTCTGTTTTAAATATAGAGCCACTCCTCTCCTTTTCTCTCTGCCTCAGCGCCATCCGATTTCCCCCCCCTTGTTAAGCAAATGAGTGCTCCAGAAATTGACTGCGATTTCCCCTGCTTACCAAGGCCCCTGAGTGATTGTGTGCTAGGCCGGAGCTGGAGCTGGAGCTGAGGCCTGGGCGCTCTGTGGGCTGAATAATGATGGCACATTGACTGAGGTCTTAAATTAAGGGTACTTATCTTAATTGAACATCTGAAATAATGTTTTATTTACAACAAAGGGAAGGTGCTGGAGAAATGAAGTGGTCTGCTCTGCACGAGTGCTGACTGCCGTTTTCGCTCTCTCCTCCGCTGTGGTTGGTTAAGCTCCAGTTGCTGCAGTATACATTTCTGATGAGCCGCTCATGGCTTTGATGTAGCAGTCAGGAATCTGAAGGTCATTATGTCATTATGACTCTGGTTCAGAGGTCATGCCTTCTCATTAACCAGCATCAGTTTGGCCAAACTAATTTAGATTTACTTTCATTTTTTGATCCTTTTTGTGACATTTTCAGTGCACACATATTATTCTTATTGTTCAGTTATTCTTTTCATTGAGGGTCACAGTTTTTAAGAGAAGGAGGTTACTTATTCTGTTTCATCATTAATTGTGATTTTTTCCGCAGCATGTTTAATTCAGGCAAAAAAACAAATCCCAGGTTCTCAGCTGTGGACTCTCAGTTTGTTTCCTGTTTTTTTGCCAGTATTTTGTGTTTTGTACATGTTGTACTTGCTTCGGTTAAACATCCCATCCTATCCTTCTTTAATCAATACGGGAACGTGTGCGGTAACTTTTAAATGACTCGCATTAATATCTTCTGCTGTGTTTGAGAGGCCTACAGTTAAACGGCTATGCGACTCATGATTAGCACAGACCACCATGCAGTGGAGTTTGATGAGAAAAGTGTTTGTGTTTTTGTGTCAGAAAGTACAGTAGCTCTCAGAAACTTGATTACAGCGATGAGGTTTTTCCCACAGCATTAATCAGTCGCATTGTTACAGCAATCGTGGTGATTGGCTCCCCATCAGAGTGATTATGCTAATTTTAGCCAACCAAATGTCATGTCCAGCCCCCAGCACACCTTGCTTGCTTCCCCAAAGGCAATGTGGCGGCTGTGATTAAGATAGCTGATATTTGACTGAGCGCCGGCATACCTTCTTCTGATCACTTCTGTGATTACATGAAATTACTAGTTCTGAGGAAGAATGGCTGAAGATAGCATTTAGCCAGCAGGAGTGAAAGAGAGGCAGGCTGGGAGAATTGATTGAGATTTTCAGCAATTACACTTCATTCTTTGTGCAAAACATAGACCATATTGGATTTTGCTATCTTGTGTCTCTCTAGGTATGGTGTTGCATTTGAACAAGACTATTGATAACTTATGTAATAGCAATTTTATGGTGACATTGATGGTGTGTATGAAATGATATGGGAGCCTATTTACACTTTAACTCTTAGACCCCATTGGATCTTTTGTGTGAGCCAGAATCGAGAAGAAGTCAGACTGCATCATGGCAGCGCAGAGGGCTATTAAAAAGATCCTGAGAGGTATTTTGGTGCGTGTGGTGGGAACTTGGTGGGTTGACCATTACCACCTACGTCGTTTACAAGGACGAATGGTTCTCCTGAAAATGCATCCAAAAAAAAACAAAAACAAAGTGTGAACTCTGGAAGTAAGTTTGCTTTTATATGGGTATGAATGTAAAAAAACAACATACACTGTGTTTACTGTGTTGTTTGTGTGTTTTCATGTTTAAGTGCACGTTTTAATTTGTATATATTCACAGAGTTTTCACTTATAAATACCACTTTAGTGGATGTAATTTGTGCAAATTTGTGTGTTTGTGTGTAAGTGTGTGTGTGTGTGTGTGTGGGTGTGTTTGTGTCAGTGCATGGCTCCTCTCCAGTCATGTGTGCCATCTGCTACCTCTGCAGGTGGCGCCACCCAGGGCTGATGTTGTTGATGCATCATCACACCCTGCTCCATCACCTGTCCCACGCTATTACCACACAACACACTGACTAATGAACCTATTGGATACTCCTTTTCTTGTGAGTCGCTGTGTGTGTGAGTGTGTCTTTGTGTGTATACGCGTCGATTGATATGAGTGGGTGCAGTCGGCAGTATGTTTGAAGGGCTCATTTATCATTACCTTGTCATTATTTATTGTTTACACCAACCAGTGGTCATGACCTCGACACTGTTTCTTTATTGGCAGTGTTCTTCTCTCTGTTGTCCGTCTTGGTCAGCATCAAATGGAAAAATTAAAATTGCTTGCAGCCAATATTCCCTTTTATCACCAGAAATATGTGAACGCTAATACTCCATAGGGAGCGATCATATATAATGAATGACTTCACTGTCATCACCATTTAGCCTTGAGAGCTCGAGTCCACGTCTGACTTAAAGATCAATGCCGGGCTCTGTCTGTTTTCTGTCAGTCACAACGGTGGCCTTCCTGGCCCGGCCCCGCCATTAGGGGGTCGTTAAGGAGAGAAGAGTAAATCACCAAGGGACCCCTAAGAGCCACTTCTTCCTCAAAAATTTGTCTTCACTTATTCTCCTGTCTTTTTACGTAATCCAAAACAATTCATTTTACCTTCATTTCCCCAAATTATCTCCCCCGCCCCGTCCTGTTCTCTTGTTTCATTTCCCTCTCCTCTCTAGTCAGTGTTACTCTCCTACATTAACCCCCTTCTATAGTTTCCCCTCTGATTTTTCTCCTTTTTTCCTCATATGAAGACAATCAATTTACACATTCAAACAGTGCAGACAAAGCCTTGCTCAAGGGCACCTTGACAGCAGTTTCTAGAGGAGAGAACTTTTTTTTTTTTTTTTAATTCCCTCTCTGACAGCTTTTCCCAGCCAGCTGCAGCATTTGAACTGGTGTCCTACCAGTGTCACATCCTTCGCCGTGCATGTCCATGTCATTAAAAGCAATTCTGAAAAACTCTGAGGGACAGTTTTGGCTTCAGTAAGATTTTAAATTCCAACCTCAGGGCCACTCAGCAGACACTCAGCGCTCCAGAGTGCTTAACACCACAAAGTTAGTTCCAAACCACTTCTCTTAATTAACCTCAAATAAGTCCAGTGTTAACGTTGCAGAGATGCTCACTTTTTGTGGTTATGTGGGCAGACGATTTGGTCTGTGTGTGGTGCATGTGCAAGTGAGGCAAAAAAACAAGACGCTTCAGAAAGTCTGAAATGCTGTTTAGAACATGATACGTTCTCTCCTCTCAGCTGTTCCTTCTCCTTGATATTTGTCTTTTAGTTGCTCCCCTTTTTTTTTTAACCAAACTGCTTCTTCTACACCGACCTCATTTCCTGCCACTGACCTCTCTCTTTGACTGTTGGCTGGTGAATATTCCCTTAATCTTTTGTCATTAGAGGCTATAAAACTGCCTCTTTAAGCGTCTCAGCTAATGAATTAGCGAGTACAAGCAGTACGAACATGTATGTACTTACTCAGACCCACTCTGTCCGACACATACACAACCAGACACGCTGAGGCTAAACTGTTCCTTCTTTCACAGTTTTCTATCCATGTGTTGTGTATCGTAGTGCCAGTAATGTCAATAGCTTTTTGTGTTTTTATGGTCAGTCAACATTACAGAGACGATAAAAAAGAGACCATCACTTTTAATCAATTAAATTACAAATGTCTGTTTTATTTCCCTTGAATAAATGGTCGACCACATGAACAGCTGGACTCTTATATCAAAATATGGTCATGCTGAAGTCACATCATCATCATCAGCAGCAGCAAGTAGAGTTTCATCATTTTTTCTTTTATATCTGATAAAAGTTCTGCTGCAGAAATTTTGTATTTGAATAAAAACAGAATAATTAGTGCCATGATATGAGTGTATTTATTATCTGATAGTCACACCTTAGTTTGAAAAAAAAAGCCTTGTTACAGTTGTGGTTGTATTCTAGTTGTCTTGTGAATCGTATGTGGGCAGTGATATGCAGATTCAGTGGGTTC
>JAQMCX010000046.1:1786295-1804949 GCA_029814765.1 Acanthurus leucopareius
TAACGTTGCAGAGATGCTCACTTTTTGTGGTTATGTGGGCAGACGATTTGGTCTGTGTGTGGTGCATGTGCAAGTGAAGCAAAAAAATAAGACGCTTCAGAAAGTCTGAAATGCTGTTTAGAACATGATACGTTCTCTCTTCTCAGCTGTTCTTTCTCTTTGGTATTTGTCCTTTAGTTGCTCCCCTTTTTTTAACCAAACTGCTTCTTCCACACCGACCTCAGTTCCTGCCACTGACCTCTCTCTTTGACTGTTGGCTGGTGAATACTCCCTTAATCTTTTGTCAGTAGAGGCTATAAAACTGCCTCTTTAGGCGTCTCAGCTAATATATTAGCAAGTACAAGCAGTACTAACATGTATGCACTTACTCAGACCCACTCTGTCCGACACATACACAACCAGACACGCTGAGGCTGAACTATTCCTTCTTTCACAGTTTTCTGTCCATGTGTTGTGTATCACAGTACCAGTAATGTCAATAGCATTTTGTGTTTTTATGGTCAGTCAACATTACAGGGACCATAAAAAAAGAGACCATCACTTTAAATCAATTAAATTACAAATGTCTGTTTTATTTCCCTTGAATAAATGGTCAACCACATGAACAGCTGGACTCTTATATCAAAATGCTGAAGTCACATCATCATCATCAGCAGCAGCAAGTAGAGTTCATCATCATTTTTCTTTTATATCTGATAAAAGTTCTGCTGCAGAAATTTTGGATTTGAATTAAAAACCGAATAATTAGTGTCATGATATGAGTGTATTTATTTTCTGATAGTCACACCTTAGTTTAAAAAAAAGCCTTGTTACAGTTGTGGTTGTATTCTAGTTGTCTTGTGAATCGGATGTGGGCAGTGATATGCAGATTCAGTGGGTTCCTCCTTGGCTTGAACTACACCCTTCTGTGATTTTTTATGGAAACTGGACCAGTTTGCAGTGGGAGAACATGAAACTCCACACAAACGGTCACAGTGCAAACCACTGAGCTGCTGTGCTTCCTAATAATAAGTATAAAACATGAAAAATACAAATCCAAGTCAAACTGTAGAAATATAATTTTCAGTGCAAACACTCACTGTGTACTTTTTTAGTATAACTTTGTGTAACTCAGCACTTTTTTGCATTTTCTTTCCACTTTTCTCTTTTGTCACAGCTACTGTATCAATGGAAACATAACATGAGCAGTTCTCTTTCCCACTGTAAGAGTTTTTTTAGATCTGTAGGTGCATAACCTCAGAGAATTGTAATTTATGTGAAACTCCTTAAAAACCTAATGAGCTTTAATTTAATTACATTAATACTGTTGTTTTATTTCTGACATTTGTTAAGTAGTTTATTTTGGATGCACTGTTGGAGGCACCACAGATATACTGCTGTTACCATAAATTCTCAGTGGGTATCAATTCATATAATTCTTTCTTAAATATCACCAAATATTGTGTTGCTGTTTGCATCATACATAAAGCAAAGCTAAACTGTTGTACCTATTTTACTCCAGTGTACCATCAACAGCCTTTCAGTGCACCACGCTGCAGTCCTGAGGCTAATATTTCTTGATCTCGGCTTTGAATACTCCTTTAATATCTTAAAATCTAATTATTTTCTGCAGTCCCAGGCTCAATGGGCTGATTGAGTGAGCTCACAACCCGAAGCGAGTTACAAACAACTACAGTAACAATAAAAATATCAAGAACAAGGTAGAGGGTACAAAGGTACAGATAAGGGACAAACAATGTTGTTTTCCTCCCTGTTGATTTATTTGTTTTCCATTCCATCTGTCTACCCGCTGCGCTCTCAGCCGCTTTACATAATGTTGATTTCTACGGTCCAAATAGACTGCTATGATGAATTTCTCAGGGCTTTTATTTGCCTTTGATAGATAGCACACAGCAGAGAAAGATTTTTTGTTTTTTTTTTCCATTTCTCCCCCTTTTTTCCTGTGTTTTTCCTCCTCCCTTGAATTGTGGCCTTTTAACTAGTGGGCTGAAACTGTAAGTCACAGCCATTCAGCCTCCTTTGTACCTGTGTGTGCTGCCTTCAGCACTTTGCAGCCTTGGACATTCTTGGCAGCCTTAGTGCTGGACCACTGCCTCACATGATCACGACTTCCTACACCCCCCTATAATGTTAATTATCTTATCGAGCACAGAAATCTCCGAATGATTAATGTAAGATATGTGCTTTACCAAGGGTGGAGGGTGAAGAGTGGAGGGAGGGAACAGAGAAGTGGGAGGAAGGATATAATTATTACTGATAAGTATCGATCCCCCATCTCTGCCCCTCTGTTTGCCCTCCTCGCCCTCCCCGCCTTTCCCTGCCTATTGAGTTACGGCTCTGCAGTGCCTAAGTAATTTGTAATGGGCATTCACTGTGGCAGTGCAGAAATCCTATTTTGTGATGGCCAGCTAATGTGATCAGGAGCATTTTAAGCTGTTTTTTTTTTTTTTGGTGCTCTGAAATTACATCTGTTCCTCAGAGGGCTCTCTCTCTCTTCATCTCCCTCACTTTCTCCCCCTCTCTCTCTCTCCCTCTCTCTCTCAGTTATCTGATTAGATGGGCAAACTGCACCGGCTGGTTAGGCTTCCTTCCTGTATGACACACACATACACACACGCACTCACACACACAAACAACCTTGATATGGCCGTCTTGTCCCGAATGTTCTGTGACCCATCTGCCATGTCCGCCCCTCTTTACATCTCTGTGTCTCTCCGTCGCTCAGCCCATCTCAGCCTCACTGAGTCATTGTTGTGGGAGAAATTAGCAGACTCACTCAAACTGCTCATCTCCAGTGCAGACTGCACTGCCAAGATAAAGTTATGTAGAGGTACTTGGCCATCGATGTAGTCGAGTGTGCATCAAATTGTGTATCAGAGTAGGTAGTAATGTGATCACTGGTAACTTCATTTTGTTCATCTGTAACAATGAGACTCTAATAGGTTGAAAAGAACTACAACGATTGTACATGTTGTCGGTGTAGTTAAGGTTTTTAATTCTTCTCAGTGCTTTGTCATTTAGAGGTTTATACTTGCTAGATAGCTGTAACATTACAACTCGTCATGTCTTAGCCACTTAGCCAGCTGATATTATGTGTTAGTTTGCTTGTTTAGTTAATAAATCACCATGTGTGCATGAAAAGGAACTGGACTGTGCCAAAATCAATTAAGGGCACCTTCATATGGGTGTCAGTAGCAGTGTAAACAAACGCTCCTGTGGTGGAACGGGGCTAAATGGTTTTATGAAAAAATATTTGTCAGCTTTGCAGCAAAAAAACCCCACCATAACCACCACAGTAAGCATACATTTTGGTTCAACCACTGGTTAAAAAGATGAAGAATGACATCCATGAAAAAGCCTTTAGGTAGATGCAAACAGGAAGTGTTGGTGTTAACGTTTGGGGCTTTAAGAACAGGATGGTAACACACCATGGATTCAGAGTTAGAATCTTAAATTATTGTTCAATTTTAACCATTTGTGAGAAATATTAAAATTTCTATCAGGTCATAGGTCAGCGTTAACCTTCCCAATAATTTTATTAATCTGCTAAGTATTCATGAAAACAAAATGGAAGGTACTTAACATCCATTTGCATTTTTAATGGTCTCTTGGTTTTTGATTATAATAAATTTTCTGTAAGCTCCACAGTATTTTAAAGATCTAAATCTAAATGCCTGCATCGCTTCCCTGGTTGTCTGTACTGCCTGGAGATATTTACAATGGTAATGAATCAGTTCATCAGTGGCTCCACAGCCTGAGGACTCTTCTCTGGAGGTTAAAAAAGGCCTTATAGATGCACGCACATTAAAGTCGCAGCTCGGATTGTCAGCGAGCAGCCTGAGCAGAAGATTGTTAGAACAAACATCCACTTACTACAGCTCACACTCCCCTCTGCCTCTGTCTGAGCACAGCAGCCCAGCCCAGTGCCAGAGTACTGTCAGAAAACTGTGCTGTCGTCAGGAAACATATTTATTTCCTTTCTGCCCGCCTGCCTGCCAATCCCCACGGAGCTGTTTAGTGTGAAGGCAGAGATTTGACAGAGTGGAGGCAGAGAGAGGGAGACTGAGGGCTTTTGCACATTTATGTGTTGGAATCAAAGTGCTTTGTGCGAAATGGGGAGTTGGTGTGTTACAGAGTGTGTCTTTTTTCGTGTTCATGTGCGTCCGTACATGTGTGTGTGTGTGTGTGCTATAGCGTGGCGGTAATAGTTGGCAGCAGGTCTGTGTCTTGCTGTTTGGTGGCTCTGGGGTGCGGCTCACACGAGGGTTGGAGGCAGGGATGGGAGGAGGAGGTGGGGGAGGGTGACAGCCGAACGCTCGCCCTTGGGCTCCCCAGACGCCTCACCACTGAGGAGGAGGGTGTGGTGTGTGTGTGTGTGTGTGTGCGTGTGTTCGTTCGTGTGTGTGTGTGTGTGTGTAAGAGAGACCCAGAAAGCGGGTGCACACACACACACCTTTGTGTGTCTCTAAACGCTCAGATTCTGCTGATCCAGCAGCTTCCGCTCAGCTCCCCTTCCCTCCCCTCCTCTCCCCTCTCCTCCCCCCTCTCTCTCCTCCGCTCCCCTGCTCTTTATGGCAGAGCACGCAGGTCACCTTCTCAGTTGCTGAATTTAATACTCAGCTGGAGAGAGGCAGGAAAAAAAAAGGAGTAGAGGACTGGCAGAAAAGTGAGCGGTGGAATTTTCCTTCCTTTTAGAGTGGATTTTTGAGATCAGTTCAGAAACAGATTGTAAGGACCTGCATGCAGCACAACGTTTGAGCATCTGCCTGAGTGGATAACTGTCCCACAGTACAGATACACACACACACACACACGGTGCACTGGTGGTTGATTAGCAGTCGGGTCACCTTTCTCCAGCTGTGAGTGTGGTTCATTTAGATGAGAGTGATAAAACAGGGAACACACTGTAGCTGCAGGCACACAGCAGATAGCAGTGGTGGCCACCACGCAGGGAACACACCACAGGCTTCATAACACGACTGACTTTCTGCTAGAGTCTCTCACTGTTCTTTTTTCTACAAAATTTAAAAATAAAGAAAAGAAAAAAGATTTAGTATCAGATCGTTGTCATTTGAGAAAATGAGCTGCAGGTTTTAGCAAATGAAATCATTTCATCTGGACAAGTGAGACTTAAGTAAAGCTGCAGTACGCCAGGTTTCTACAACAGCATCAAATAACAAGAACTTGTGAAAACAGCATGGGCATCTGTAAAAAATTTCACTGGAGCAAAAGAAAAGCATTTTTCACAGTTTTTATTTTTTAGACTTAATCTATAAACAGAGGTGGTAGTACGCAGTATTCTGTACTGTATGTTGCTCACCACTGTATGTGTGAGCAGCTGATTTATGGCATGTAATGCTGTGACTGATGTCATAGAGCAGTGAATCATGGAGGATGGTCTCAGTGGACCTGCTTAAAGCACAGGCCAGAGGGCAAACACACACAAAGGGTTTCCATGCATCCTCAGAAGAAAAGGAAACCTGGAATCTTGTTTTTCAGCTTACACAATAAGAAAAGAAGTCCTTGAAACTGATCAAATTGGGTTTGGGTTTTTTTTTTTAAAGATTCTAAAAGGCTGCAGCTGAAGTTTGTGGTTTGTTCATGGATTAAATATCACTGTTCAGGAAAAGAAAGGTGATAGTGTCTGGGTGGTTCGCGGTTGGGCTTTGTAACTTGCTGAATGTTCTCTCTTTTAAACAACTTGCAAAAAAAAGTGTGCAACATTAAGATTGCAAAATGTTTTTTTATTAAGGGTACATGGCAGGTTTTTTTAAATATGTTTTCTCAAAACAAAGTTAATCGTCTTCAGTTTAAATGAGGTGGAAGGCTTAAATTTTGATAAAGAAAAACAAAAAAATAGAGGGTTTTATGAAGTGAACATAAAAGATTTTTACAGTTGTTCTCATAACAGAAAAGCTTGTCAAGTCCAACTATGAAAGTAGCTTAAAAATGATTTAAAAATGAAAAATATAAACCTCAAAGTAGTGGTTTAGTCTAAACAGAGTTTCTTCAGGGGCGGGGCTACATTGATTTATCTCCACATGGAGAGAAAACCAGTTTGTTTTTAAACCAGAACCTGTGATTGTGTGTTTGTCCATCAAAATCTTTCTGCAGCTTTAATCTCTTTTTGCAGTTCATCATGTGAACTACACAGGTTTGACGTTGCCTTGCTTACTGCCCCAAACCTCATACAATGCCATGTTATAAGGTCAGATTAATGTGAAAAAACACTATGCTATAACTATGCATCATTCATCCAATGTTGGATAATTTTTATTACAAATTTTATTTCACATTGTCTCTTACAGGCATTTCAGTTTGAGATCAGATTACTGTATTTTGCAGTGGAAATCTCATTAATGCAAAAAATTTTAAAAAAGTGATTCTCCAGCATAAATGATCTTCATTGCTGTCAAATCATCAGTGTTGACCTCATGGGGTAATGACTTTATTTCCCTTCTTTCCATGAAATGTCTGTATGGAAAGAGACAGAGGGCACAGGGGTTTGAATGAGAGAGTGAGTGACAAATATGCAGACACACATTTCGTCCTGTCTCCCCCTGGACGGACACTCAATCATACAGTACTCTATATCTGCACTAATTAAGGTGGACGGACAGACTGTACTTACTTTTCCAACTCAGGGCTCTTGCCACATGGGGGCATGCATTGTCTTAGGTGTGACCTGGCTGCTCACCACTGTGCAAGTGTATGACAGTCATATAGGATGGTGTGTGTATGCAAGTGTGTGCATGCATACATGTGATTGTTTGTGTCTTTGGTGTGGGTGAAGCTCCTGTCTCCACCCGGCTGGCAGAATGCCTCCTGTTCAATCTCAGCTCTGTCAAACTCACTTACCTTCTACCACTAACAACAGATGTCTGGCTAGCACAACCTGCACCTTAGGTTGTTGTTTGTGCCCTTAGGTATCTCTCTCTCTCTCCCCTTCACACACACACATACACACACGCACACACACACTCTAATATATATAATACACATGCACAGAGCTGGTTGTGTTAGCCGTCTGTCAGTCAACATCAGTAGCTAGCACCTTTATTACAGCAGGCAATAAGTCGGTGTAAGGGTGTGAAGAGAGGAGGATTTTGATGGAGGCAAAGACAGAGGACAAGACAACCCTCAGAAGAAAACAGAGGTGCAAAAAGCTGATGTTCAGCTTTATTTGTTTCAAAGTAGCGTGTGTGAATGACTGTATAAATCTCTTGTACACACATCTGTTCTTATATAACAGCTGCAGCTTTAAATGAACAGGACTGCACAGTCTGCAGTGATGTTATTTTGAGAAATGGCTAGTTTAATCTAGCATCATAAGTCTTGGACACAAATTTTGTTTTTTTTTTGTCCCATGAGTCCGACTTTAGAAGGTTTTTCTTCTCCTACAGGGCATCTTACTGTGTGGTAGTTGGATGATGCTTTTCCCCTGTAAACTCATTATACTCGCTGTAAACGTTAAAAATATTCCCCAGTCGTTTGTCAGTAGCTGGTTGGTCTGTGTGGCTCATTGTTCCTCAGTGTTTGTGAACCACCTCTTAGGTCCTGCTCTGGGAAATTGTGGATGATTACAACAGTTGTTGTGCTTTCTCTACTAATTAAGTGTGTAATTATGTGTGCAAAGGACGATCATGGATGATTATAAAGTATATTTAAGGGTTTCCATGTTCAAATATGTGCTTTAGACAGTTGAGTTGATCCGAACATGTTCACAATTACTCTGAAAGCCAGTAGAAATGTGTAGGAAGTTCTTTTCTTGCAAAATTAACAAAAAAAACCCCAAATACTACATGCTTAGCTTCAAACTACTAATGTCAGTAACTATATTTTGCATCCAACATGCTAACTGGTCACTTATTTTTAACCAAACTATTTACCCACAGTTTACCCTCACATCGGCAGCTGCCATTGTAGTTTTAGTTATGCCGTCACACTGATGTCTCATATTCTGCACAGAAAGTTTAAACGCGGTCTGTGATTTACTGTGAGAACGGGCTGAAGATCTTTTCATTTGATACGGCGAGACTAGATGGCACGCTCCTGTTAAAAAGTGAAAAACAAAGTGCACATTACTGTTTTTGCCAAATAACCTCTGGCTAACATCCCTGGCTGAAGACCAAAGCACACACAAGCACACATGCACACACACACACTCACAAACACACACAGTCATACACATTATTACAGTGGTGTAGAATAACTACTGATACATCAATAGCTCCCCCTGTGGCAACTTGAAAGCTGCTGCTGCTGGAGTGTGTCCTCTGTGCTTGAAGCTTCAGTACAGTGTGAGCAGCCCAATATTCATCTCTTAACTGATGAAATTATACGGTGTAGGCCTAACAACCAGATTTACTGTACCAGTGTCTATCTCTCCCCTTTTTTGACTCTGATAAAAAATTACACTGACTCATCCGGGCTCAGTGCTGATAATTACAGCTTGGCTCCTGTGTATGCAGTAAGCATACTGTCAAACACAGCATTGTGTTTTTCCCTCAGACTGTTTGATTTATGAGCTCGATTGACTGGCTGTTGTGAGGTACTTTTTCCACCGTTCTACTAATTAATTCTGCATTATTTTTAGACAGACAGCTCTGCCCTCAAATGCATAAAACGGCTTTGTGTTTTATGGCTATCTTCACCGGAGGCAGAATTTATGAGTCTATCTTCTGTTTCGTTCTTGGTGTCCTCCCTTGTGTGTCCCCCGTCACCCCTCCTCCCTGAGCCGCCACTCTGATTACTACTGAGTACTTTTATTTCACTCCGTCTTCTCCAAATGACTTTTCTGTTTGTGTGCGCTTGTGTGTTTACTCTCATATGAAATTGTGTATTTATTGCATTTGTTTGAGCCCAAAAGAAGGTTATCAATGGATTAGGCAAAATTAAATGCATAAATGGCTAAAATTAGTGCCAATGAAACCGCACAAAACTTCAGCAACATATCTGACATGAATGGGAGGTGATACAAGATGACTCTGAGTGAGCGAGTGTGTCTTTTCGTTTGATGCTGGACTCCAGAACGGAGCCCCAGAGATGACCAAATATAGATTGCGGTCATTTCCTCTTAAACAAATCATTTCTGTGTGTTAGCATGTCAATTAACCCCGGCTGGAAAAATCATTAATTTTTCTTCAGCTAACACATTAGTCATCAAGTCGGCTCTTGCCGCTTTTCTGTTGGCGCTGCAGCTCTGCAGATGCAGGCTGGGAGACGTAGAGACAGGCCCCTCCATCAACGGACAGGCTGAGACACTGCTGCTGCAGCACACACACATTCAAAGTGAAACAACAGATACGTGTGCCCACATCAACATAAACACACACATACAGGGATGGCTAACGTCCAAGCACTTTTACACGCATGCACACACACATCCGGACGCACACATACACACACTCAGCTTGTTCTGTCACCAGGCTTATCAAGAGTTTTATTGTGCCTCACAATACTGGGTAATTAGGTGTCCTCTGCTCTGCCTGCCTCTCTCACTAACGGTAGAGAAATAGACCTGTCACTATTTGGGCACTCGAAGATTCAACAAATGCTAAGCAGTAATGGCTTGCTTTGTATCCCTGTAATGCATTGCATTGGCAGCGGGGACACTTAAAAAGGAGACACTGTCGTTTTTTTCCACATTCTCCTCCTCTTTCTCTCTTTCATTTGACTTCTACCTCCGGCGATCGAGTGAAACTTAAGAATTGCAAATTCAGGACAGTGAATGATACGAGTCAATTAGCTTTTGTCTTTGTGAAGCTCATTTTGTGGGTGAAAGACAATATAGAACTCATCTTCAAAGTATATGCTTAGCCTACTTTAGGCCCTTAAAAATTTTAATCCTTAAAAATATAAAAATGTACACAACATTGCATTTTTTTGGAACATTTTTTGTCGGTAGAATGAAATACAATGCCATTACGTTGAAGCATACAGCAGCTTGTCTCAGGTGGTGGCTGTGCAGGGCACTTTATGAGAGGAGAGGATGGATAAGAGGAGATGGGGAACAGTGTAGGACGGTGAAGAGCATCGCAGAGGAGAAAAGATGAGAGGAGACATCAGAGGAGAAATGAGGAAAGACAAGGACATAATTCAGAGAGAATGTATGAAATAAAAGTAGAGGAGAAAAAAAGGACAATGATGACAGGAGGAGAGGAGAGAGCCTGTGGCCTGTGGTTAATCCCTGTTTTACTGATTTGGCAGTAACATGGGTGCTGAGACCGTCATACTGCCAAACCCAGGCTTCTGGTCTCCTCCCCATATCCTCAATCTTCATCTAAAACAATTATTCATGCCATTCATTCGTTGTCTTGACCTGCTTATTCCAGTTCAGGGACACAAGAGTAGTTGTACTGCAGCCTATCCCAACATAAATTGGGCAAAGAGGCAGGTCAGTCCTTCACATGGCCAACAAACATCTTTTGCACAAACGCTGCACTCGCCCCGTGATTAAGCTGCTGAAATAACTCTTCATGTAATATCCTCTCATTAACATTAACAGCAGTCAAGGACGGTGCATGGACGTCAGGGGCAAAACGTATGTGAATCTATCAGGAGAGAACAGAGGATTTGCAGTTAAGTAGCTGGGCCGTGAATGGGCTGGCTATGACTTGCATCAGGGAGCTCATTCCACAGACAGCACACTGCATGATAGCGTGGGGTCATACTGAGCTGTCATGGACCAGTGATCTATTTCTCTACCTGTCAACCCCTCAGAGAGACCGAGACAAGAGAGGGTAGCCTTTCCCTCACCCCTCTCTCTCTCTCTCTCTCTCCCTCCCTGTCTCTCTCTTTCCTGCATCCTCCTGCTCCTCAACACTGAATGTTATGACAGCGAACAGCAAACTGCTGTCTTTAGGAAAGCTATGCCCGCAAAAAGCCAACTTTTAAATGCAATCAGTCAGACGGGATTTTCTGTCTGTTTTTTCTGTTTGTTTTTTTTCTTTAAGGGAAATGAATAGCATACGATAAATGATAAAGAAAATTCAAGGTATTGATCTCACTTACTACAACACAATGTGCAAACATCTTCAGAATTAAACAACAAAATTTGTTGTTAATACCTTTTCTCACAACAGTACATACAAGCTTTTGTTTTCTGTTCACCTTTGTCAGCTGAATGGCTTGTTAAGAATCAATGAAACTGTTACAGACCCTCATTGTAAAAATATGTGATTTCTGATTTGAAATGGCTAAGGTTCAGGTTTGATAAGGTTTAGGCCTAAAAACAGGTTTGTTAGCATAAAGAAATAAGGAAATGGAAAGGTGATGTACTAGTTAATGATAGCAGTAGGTTAGGATCATTTGACCTTGGTCATCATGATAAGGTCGGGGGATGATGATGGTGGCTTTTATTTAACAAAAACCACACTGAGTGTCGATTGAAACAGGAAGCAAACAGCCCAAGGTCCTGTATTTGTTTTTTTCCAAAGGACAAGACTCATAGCTCCAGCAGCTGTTCGGGAGCTTTGTCAGTTAAACATAAACAGAAGTCCTTACTGGGCATTTGCTGGTTCCCTGAGAGAACAGGCTCGGATGTGCGGTTGCAGTGTCTCTTTGTACGTTGGTGAAGTGCTGCACTTTTCCCAGTTTACTTTCTGACCTGTCATTACTTTTTAAATAGCACTAAGAACTCTGTTTTAAATTTTTAGCTCGCAGTTTGTCTACATGAAAGATTGAATTCATGTTGTTAATTTCTCCACTGGTTTAAATCCCATGAATGGCCGTTCAAAGGCTTCCATCACTTGAGTGTAGTTCCATCAAAGAGAGAGAGAGGCCAGTTCAAATGCGCCAAGGCTTCTGCCTGCTGGATAAATAGGGCTGTTCTGTAGTAGATAATGGCTGTGAGTCACATATTATATTTATCCAACTCAATAAAGCAGGAGCAGGCAGAGAGATTACTCTGCCCTGAGTCAAGGAGATAATGATATCTGGCTGCTAGCTGGCCCAGAACAGGCTCCAGACGGACCAACGGGCAGGGAGACAGACAGAAAGTGCTGCTAAAGGAGTTGTACGTGGATGCTGTTAGCATGATCCTTCTGTGGCCTTCATAAGCCAAGTACTGCTTGTGTCAGCCCTCCGCAGTGCCATGAAAGTCACCTTTCCTCTTTCCTTGCACCCATACCTCTCCTCCTCTACTTTCACTCCCTCCTCTATTCTCTATAGGAACATCATATCCCTCTTCTCCCTTTTCATGCTCTCTGGCTCCTCCATAAGGATCAGCATGGATAGTTTTTGTGCGTGAGACTGTGCATCTCTTTCTTTATGTCTGTGTATTACACAGTGTGGATGAAGTGAGGGAAGTAAAAGCAGCAGCAGGTTCAGTCCTCCATAAGCATTCAGACAAAGTATTAAGTGTAGTAAAAACACACCTTACACACACATAACAACTGCAGTAACAGGCATACAATAAAAAAATATACCTAAAGCTTTTACACAGAGGCTGTCATGTGGTCTCTGCAGACAAATGTATTGATTAAAAAAGAGAAAAATCTGTTTTGTGTGATTTAATTTGTACAACACAAAAGACTGAAAACATGCCAGCGGTGCCTCCTGTGTGGTCCAGGTTTTGGTGTATTTTTGATTAAACTTACAAGTTTGTAAATATGACCGTTTAATTTTATGGGAAATGCACTTTTTTGCTCTGCTGCTAAGAGTTATATGATTGATTGATAAAGATTGACTGTAGGTTTGGGCGTCATGGACAAAAAATCGTATCTTTAGGTTGACTAGCAGAAAAAGTTTATGTTTCTTCCTTTAATGTGGCTCAAATGTTTAGTTTTAATCAACTGAGATGTCACAAGAAATGTAATTAAAACAGATCCTGAGTTATTATGTACGACTTGTCTATAAATGCTCGTACCGTCACTGCGCCGCAGTTTTATAAACATATCTATTTCCTGCAATTAGCCATGGTCTTACCATCGCACGGCAGACTACAACAACCAAGTGGAACAGCTTTGCATCAATTACCACAACAAACAGATGTGTATGCTTCCACTGTACAGTCCTGAATTCACTGATTAACAGACAGATTAAAATAGATTTCCAGCACTGTGTCTCCATTATGTTGCAAGAGAACTTGTGAGTGAATGCAGTCTGAGTTGTGTGCTCGGGGAAAATCGGGGGTGGGTTTGCATTGAGAGTGCGAGAGAGGAGAAATTCAGATCAGCGTAGCTTTACAGAAGAAAGCGTTTACGTAACGCAATGTGAAACTATGTCAATATAAACAGAACTGTCTCATCCTGTATCTTATGAAAATATAGCAACATACCTTAAAAAAAAGTCAATAGATCACCCGGCCCTGATCAATACCACTTGAAGCTTGAGCTAGAAGGTGATTAGATGAGGTGATATAGATTTTATCATCTTACTCTTGGCAAGAAAAAAAATATCTCACAAAATATTGTAACTATTGCTTAGTGATTAAATATGAATTGTAGGAGACAGAGATAAACTACGGACCTCAGAAGGACGGCCCATCCACGGGGATGTTTGTCAGAGATCATCTCTCATTACTGAGCCCTATTATCAGTCTTAATGATGCACAAAATGACAATTTTACTTGTTTGACACAAAATAATTTTTGATAATGATAAAAATGTCCCAAATAAGGTCAGAGGCTCTGGACAGAGGATATAATGTGGACGCTCCAACCCTCGGCAGGGAAATCTATTATAATCTTGCCAAGGTGGTGATCTTGAAAACTCCTCTGGCTCACACAAAACAAGCGCTCCATCCTCTGGTGTACCGCAGGCCGCAAATAGATTAAACTGTAAACAAAGTCTTGTTATTCATCTCTTAGTTTCCAACACGGAATAATCACCTTTGCTCTTGTGATTACTTTGATATTTTTCTGTGAACAAAAGCTCAAAGAGGAAGACTAATTTGCAACAAAGCAGCACAAATATCCTCAGAGGTACGAGCTGTGTGAAGACAGCTCACTCAGCCAGAGAGAGAGAGACACTTGAAGCTCACTTTGTTTCACTTTGTCTCCTGCACGCCTCTCCTTGGTCATAAAGCTCTCCATTTACCCAACTCTGTCCCAAAGTCCATTCCAATTTCTACCTCTTTGAACGTGACAAGTGATAAGGAAGGATTATCGTGAGAGCTGAGAATTCCTCAGGATAATCCTTCACAGACAAAAAACTCTGACATCTCGGCTTGTTTTTTTTTTTTCTCCTTCTTTTTCTTTTTGCTACGCTCAAAGTGCTGTGGTTTTTCTGGGCACGGCTGTTTGACTTTCTAAATTTGTTTTAATCAAGGCTTTATGGAGACATGATTTGAGTATCTTTGGTTCAGAGGCAGCAGTGTCTCTGCTCTCTGTCTGAAGTCGGAGCCCCCTCCTCCGCTCTGTCTGATTGCTGTAAAAATGTCTGTGTGATTACAGGAGCTCTGATTGGGATGCTGTTGCTCTGCAAAAGTGTCAGTCTGTGCAGAACAATGCAACAGGACAATTTACTTGGCTTTAAACAAGTGTTATCGCTGGCCATTCCCTGTTACTTGTACATTTCCCAGGAGGAAACAATCAAGTTGATATTGTGTGTGTGTGTGTGTGTGTGTGTGTGTGTGTGTGTGTGTGTGTGTGTGTGGAGAGAGAGAGATAGAGAGATAAAAAAACCAAATGAAGCTGTTTCCCAATTCCACATAACACACTAATCCTGACTTGGTTTTAATATTCAGTGTTTAAAGTGACTAAATTACATTATTAGTTTTATTAGTGTGTTGAATGGACCTGAATACAAATTGGAAACAGACTTCAGTATTTGATGATGAAGAAAATGTATTTACTTACAAATAATTTAATTATTGAAATGTTTTTTTTATCAGCCCGAATACTAAAGCCTGATAATATACATTACCAAAACAGATTAGTCTATAGTTTAAACTTTAAAGAATATGTCTAAATAGTTAAATAAGGAATATAGTAACTGCTAGTAAGTTCTGATACAGATCTGTTATCATGTCTGCAGAGAAACGGACAGCGTTTGTGGGACATATGTCAAGAAGTAATACTTTTATATTGTATAACTGTATTTTTACTGGCTGTCTGTATTCCTGCTCGCTGAATCCTGCATTTTGCCTCAGCTGAAATATGAATGTGAACTGTGTTAAGCTCCATAACAACATTTGCCGAATGAGATTTTACCGCTGTGAGATTATTAAATAAATGCTGCTGTAGTAATGAGAAAGCCTCCCCTACATTTCTCTCTCTGCTAGTGATAAACCAAGGTAAGCAGAGGGAGCAGGTCTGTTTGCTCAGGCAGAGCTCAGCACAATGTGATAATTGAATAAAATGTTTATGTCATAATTGGCTATCTGAACAGTCATACTCTCACAGAACTTCACTAATTATTGCACTTGTGAGGATGGAATATTTTTCAAGGTTAAGGTCTAATAAATGCACATCCGGAATTGAACAAGAGAGAATATATAGTTTCTGCTATCTGTCAGAGTAATTACACGTTGAAAAATGAGTTGTGTTCTAACATTTTGAGGACAGTGTAATTTAAAGCCCTACAGTAAATCTCTGGCTAATCCTTTAACTTTAGATTATAAATGCACACAGTACAACAGTTTACTTCAGTTGAAGGACATTTTAACATTTCAGATGTAAAGTTTCATCTGAGCTGAGTTTGTTTTCTGCGAGTTATTTTCTTACTTTTGAGGGAGTTAGAAAGCCGGCCCAGAAAAAACTTCAAAAAGCTGGTGCTTGGTTCATTTTTAGTAAACTGTAGCATAATGCGGTGAAGCCTTTATTAAATGTGAAAGTTGAGCAATGTCATTAGTGGAAGATGTAACATTGCCCTTGCGGTGCAAATGCATGGAGCGATGACACAGCACAAAATGCATCAGTGGTAAAAGATGCATTGTTATTTGTTCCGTCAAACAATTGGAAATGTGCTGCTACTTTATGGCTGCTTTTCATCACACATTTTCATTACTATTCTTCATAATTGAAACTCTATAAGTGATTACAAAATGGATGCACCAAACCTGCAGCAATAACTGTCTGAAAAGAAACATGAGTGCAGGCTGAAGTATGTGGACTAGTTTAAGTAAAGTCCGGATCCTCTGTAAGAGCTGTTTATCATTATTCATTCTTCACCACACTGTTGCCTATTTATCTTCCCCTTTTCCTCCAATCAAACTTAAGTAGCCCTCTGCTGCCTTCCTGCAAAAACTGACTGAGTTTGCCTCTTAGAAGACCTCCCTGCTTCTCTCTGAGGATTTCCTAGTAGCTCTCAAAGGTTCGTTCTCTTTAATTTCAGATATATTCCTTCCCCTGAGAAGCCCTCCCAATCCCTTCAAAACAGATGGGAGAGGTGGGAGAGGAAATGTGTAAGGAACGAAAGATGTTGGATTTGTTGCCCACCACATTCTGTTTCTCAGGGCTGCTTTGCCGCCCCGGGCGACCAGCAAACAGACCCCAATGTCACTGGATCATACACTTTCTGTGCGTCTCTCTCTCGAACTCTTTCTCCTCTCTTTCTCTTTCTCTGGGTTCTGAGCAGGTGGTTATTAGGTCTGAACCTACTCCCATCCCTCTCTCAAACCCATTTCCCCTTCCCTCAGTGTTTTCTGCTAAGTGGGGACCCTGCAACCTCCCACAAGTCCATCCGCTTCACTACAGTCCCTCCAGGCTCCTTTTGAAGGTGCTTTCATTTAATCATTTCTTTAAAAAAAGATTTTTTTTTTCAGGGCAGTACGAGGTCACAGATCACATCAGAGCTGCTTTCCGACTCAGTGACCATTTAATCAAGCCGAGGTCCATTTCGCTGCCGCTCCTTTCAGACCACCTTTTCTTCCTGGGGCTCAGGGGTGAAGCCCGTGGCCTCGGCCCTCTGAATCCCATTCCTACCAAAGCTTTAGAGGTGGACCGGGTGACTTACACCAATTCCCAGGGATTTAGAGCTTGACTGAGTGTCCCGTATAGCCTCGTTGCCTCACCTGAAATACTTGCTTGAAATGCCTGTCCCTGACCCTGGCAGATACAGTCCTACACCAAATGTTCTGCCTGACTTCAGTGTTTTCAAGTGCTCAAGGTTGATTGATATATATTGATATTTTTGTTGGCAGAAGTCCAATCCAGGTGTTTCAATTGACCAATCTTTAACTCTGCTGCCTGATGATACTATTGTCAGTTTGAACAACTTTCTTTCACCAACTCAGCGGGATCCATTTAGCCTACTGTAGTTAAGTTTGTAGGATTCATGTTGTATGGTGTCCAAAAGCTGACAAAATACTATTTTGTGAAATACTATCATGAGAGGATTCATTCAAGATGTGTGAATCAAACACAACTGCAAAGCTGAGGGGAATGACAGAAAATCTGGAAGAACAGATCTTTTCTGTCAGCTGTGTTATAAGTCTGAAGTCCTTTTTTATTTCCATCAAATGATTAGAAAATGTTGTTTATCCTGTACGATTGACCTTGTTTGTGAATGACATTTCAGCACATCCTTTTTTAAGTGTGGGCTTATTACCACCTTAATCTTAATTGCGCTGGTGAAAAGTAATTGATCAGGCAGTTCAGACCTCATTTTCACTTTATAATATATGATAGTGTGTGATAGCTGCTCTTTGCTTTAAAAATCTGTGACAACGGCCTGGAATTTAATTCATTTTGATTTTTTAGGATTGATTCATATTTAGAAAACACAGTATGAAAGGTGAGGTTTACCTATGAGGGACCTCAGGGTTTCCATCCTTAACTTACGAAGAAAACATAAATAACCAAACTCACTTTTCTGCATCTGAAATTACTGATATTTGAAATGAGTGGCAGAGGTTTGCTCAGAAGGGTTTGTTTTTTGCAGAATATATGCACGGTTCTACTTTCCTGGGATTGGAATCAAGTTTTTTCTACCAAATCACTAACTTGTGAATTCAGAAATTAAATATTTGTTTACCCCGATTTCAAAGAAGGGGTACATGCCTATTGAATTATGTGTTTAAAGCACTGTGAAATTGTTGTTTTGCTAATAGTATTATCATTCTTATTGTGTCATGGAACAGGAGTGTTCCTAAATGTACGTTAAATTCAATTAACTTTGTTTGCTTCCCTGGTTTCATAATCCTTAGCAAGACACGTTTGTTTGCTGAATGTTTAAAATCATTCAGAGTCTTTTGACACAGTGACTGTCGGTGTATCAGTGCAGCACCGGCCTGAAACACAGATAAACAAACGCTCTGTGATATAAAAGACAAACATGAGCAGAAAGTGATTCTTTAGCCTGGTAACATAGGTCTCTGTTTAGAGGACGCTTATAGTCAATTATGATTCCATCACTTGTTACTGATGAACCTGTTTATCTGTGGAATTTAAAGTGTTTTATCATGTTGCATTGAAGTTTTACACAGTGTCCCAACTTATGTTGGATTAAAGATGTTAGGATCACTGACTTTCAGTAGTTGCACTCATTCATACAGTTGCATAGCTTATGTATGCTGGTTTGTCAGCGAGGTGCCGGCTATAGGTATTTGTTGGAGATTTTTTTTAAATCAGAATCAGAATTAGAATCAGAATCAGAATCAGAAATACTTTATTTGGGGAAATTGCCTTTTGTTACAGATGCTCCCATTCAGAAGACTTAAAGAAGTAGGAAGTATAAATATATCAATAAAATTAAAACATAAGTACTAATG
>JAQMCX010000046.1:1822808-1838692 GCA_029814765.1 Acanthurus leucopareius
AGTTTTAAAATAGGCCATTCATTGAAGGTGCGCCTTATAATCCGATGCGCCTTATAGTGCGGAAAATACGGTAATTTTAATCTGCATCTCAGAGAACATATTTAGAGTGGAGAGAGAAAGAGAGAGATACATTTATATTCAACTTGTTTTAGGAGGATAATGAGTCCAAATAAGTCGTAACACTTTTCAAAACTCCCTGCAGCTTTTGTTATATGCACCCAGAGACACCAGAGACATAGAAGACACCCAGTCAGACACAGGATATATTTAAAAGCCTAAGACTGTGTTTGATAGCCTGTAAATAAAGTTTGCCTTAGCAGCTAACGTTAGCATGTCTGCAGCCAAAAAGCCTAAAAAGTCGAACTCTGTGTGGACGACACAAGTGAAGCTTAACAGACATTTTCATGTAACTAGTTTGATGAAATGTTTTTGTCGGAGATAATTAGGCTTTTTCACTGTCTTTGATCATATTATTTAAGCATTATTATTAGCATGTTACCAACTTGCTATTCTTTTTTTTTTTTGGCTAAAACAGTATTTGTGATTTTTTAATATATATACTGTTTATGGGCAAAAAAAAGTACAGTATGTAAGCACAGCTGTATTAATGACAACAGGCTACTCTGGTGTTTCTTTCAGTTCTTTAACCAGCTTTCTTCCTTTCAGCAATGCCAGTGTTGCACTGTTTATGGTGACTTACAACTGAAAATATATGTTACTGCATGAAAACTAAAGTGGCCAGTAAAAGTCGTGTTTGGTGCTCGTTCTGACATCCAGGTTCAGATATGACTTGTGCCCATCCTTTGTGTTGGCCAGCTGGCTAATTTTCCTCTGCAGTCCTTTGGTGAGAGAAATTTGAAACCTATGATGTTATAAAATATGCACAGTGAAGTTAACACGATCCTCTAGAGACAGCAGTCGTGACAAAACAAGAATTCTCAGTGCAGAACTTTATATTTTACATCATTTTACATGTTGTGTAGCACTAAAATTCAGTCTATAAAATTTGAGTCCACGCTGCAGTTACTGGAATGCAAGCAGAGTGTTTAAAGTCTGTCTGCAACTTTGAAAAACTTTTTTTTTTCTCTGCACAACAGCAGATGCCATTACCCACACACACACACACACACACACCCACACACACACACACTCACCCTAAAGACTGATACTTTAACTTTCCAGAGTGGATGCATTTGGGCGCATTAGCATGTGATCCATTGGTTGCCAGTATGACGGCTGTCTGATGTAATAACGCTTGACTGATGGATGCAGAAGAGTGTGTGTGTGTGTGAGAGAGAGAAGGTGTGTGTATGTGTGTGTGTGTGTGAATGAATAGGTGTGGCAGAAGGGAATGGGGCTGGTGCAGTGAGGTTGGGCGTTGCTTCTGCCAAGCAGGCTGCTGTATCCAGTGGGGCGAGGAGTGAGAACAGGGTGGCGTGATGAAGTGTTGCCGTCCAAGTGGAGCCCTGACATCTGTCATCAGTTGATGGAGGGCATCCGCAGAAAAGCCAGGCATCTGCCACCCTGAGCTGTCTGCGTCTGCTTACCTAGCACCGGCACCAACGATGCCGTAGCGCGGCGGTCGCAGGCTAATGGGAAGAGACAATGAGCACGACACCGTAGACAGGAAAGATGAAATGCTGTCGACTATACAGCGCGGTGTAACATGATGCAGCTCGGCTCGGCTGCCTCACGCGCTCCATTTTCACTCCGTAGTGCGGTTGCAACTTTGCACCCAGAGTTTCTCTGTTGTGCTCGTGGAGATGTGGCTTTTTCATGGTCCAGCCACTGCAATTGTCTCATCCTGGCAACCATTTATTTACAGCGAGGCCGGCGACTTCTCGCTTTAAATTGGTGTTATTTCTCAGGTGGCGCAGTAACACTGTCAGTTAAGTTACTTTGCAGACGGCGGCGTAAAAGCTGAGTTATAAACCCCGTTCTTTACATGTGATAAGCATTGCATGCTCTGGTAATTTAACTGACATTTTGGCACCAGGTAATTATGGTCCCAGCTTATGAAAAAACGCCACCTCTTCAATGGTCTTGACTCTTCATTTGACATAATCTTGAATGTCGGGGTGTTAATCTGAACAGCTGCCTTGTTGGGTCATTTAGGTCCCCGAGCTTTTCTTAATATGCTAATCATGAAACCCTGGCCATGTTTATGTTTCAATAAGCTCTCATAAATAGGTATTTAAGTGACAGACATAGCAGGAGGGAACGTTGCAAGGGCCCAGCTCCAATTACCTCCCCAGGCTAATACTGTTTTAACTGCTCCTCTCAGCACTGCGCCATCTAAGAGGCTTCACGTCTCATGCACTTGTAGAGCCATTTTCGACTGTCAGGGGCTTCTAAGACCACAGCTGACATTGTTTGTGTCCCCACAAACTGGTCAAGATGCTTTTAACACAACCTCCTCTATTTGACTTTCCATGAGCACAACAAAGCACAGACAGCTCCTAAAGTAGCAATCTTCTTTCTGACAGTTACAGATATGGAATAAATAAAAAGGCAGAGCGTGGAGAGCTTCGCCTGTCTGATCCAAACTCACACAGGACAGGATAAAGAAGGTACAGAGAGAGGGAGAGATAGAAAACGAAAAAGGAGGAGGGAGGTTGCAGAGAAACAGACAGAAAGAGGGTATAGGAAGAAAAACACAAAAATACAAGAAAGAGAGATTACTAAGACAGGTAGACATGGAGGAAAGAGAGAGAGTGAGAGTGAGTGGGAAAAGATTGCTCCCCCACCACCCACCACCCCACGTCTGTATTTATCAAACGAATCGTCAGTATTAGCCCAGGAGTTGAAGCCTTTATCTCCCCGTGCAGGTGCCTCATGTCCTGGGGCCCCAGCATCGCTTGGTGCTGGAGGCTGCGGGGCTTGGCTGGCCTCGGCTTAGCTGGGCGTCTCAGTGAGAGACAACTGGCAGATTACAGTCCTGCAGGACGTTCACCGCTACAGGTGGAAGGATCTGTCCTTTATCCCTTCTTCCATCCCTCTCTCCATGTCTCCTCCAGCCAGGAGACATCAGAGAAGACGGAGGCACGGATTTACTTTCATGTGGCATTTAAACACAGCTACAGGTTATAGCTTTGAAAACTAATGAATGATGGATTAACTAATTAAGAGAGACTTTGTTGCTTTTGTGGGGCATGACAGATTAACAATGGATTTTTTTTTCACACAGACTCAAAAATTCATCAAACATCAACCGACGATAAAAATAAATGTAAAGTGTGTGCATTGTACAGTATTTGGAGCTTCATATTCTATAGTCTTTCATGCAGTGAACATCATTAGAAGGAATATTAAAATAACAATTTATTATTTCACAGACTAAACAATTAACGCCCTCATTGAGCAACATCTGTGTGGTTAGAAGCTGCTGAATAAAAGCAAATCTGTTTCATCTTTTGAATGTTAGTATCAAAAACATCACTCACCATGAGTTTCAAATATTTTAAATCTTCCAAATTAAACCGGCTCCTGTGATTGGTAACTGACTTAATGTTCAAAGTGAAAAAAACGCCAAGGAAGTGAGAAAAAAAAAGCACATGTGTATGTATGAGTGTGTGACACAGAAAAGAGAGTGAACCATATTTCTTGTGTTTGTCTGTGAAGACAACAGCCCCCTCGGTGGCACTGGGTGCCAACCACGCTCCCTGTGGCCTGCTACATGTTAGACTGCTAGAGCAAAGAATTGCCCAGCATCCTTATTTTCCGAGATAAGCTAATTAGAAAGTCAGAGAGCGTGGTGTAATGCAGCTGTTGGAGGCCAGAATGCCGTGGGGTGGGGTAATGGCCAGGATGGCTGCATGAGACTGATTGCATCCACCAACAGATGCTTCATATGGAGTCCCGCGTGGAGCCGAGTGGAAGTAGAGGGCACAGTATGACAGCAGAAGATATTAGTCTGACACTACACATTAAATCAGCAACTGACAATTATTTTTATTATTAATTAATCTGAAGAGTATTTCAGTCCTGTATGTAGAGCTTTGTTCGGTCTGTCGAACATTCGGAGGAAGTGAGCAAAATATCCAGAGCTCAAGGTGACCTTTAAAAGATTTTTACTTTGACCAACCAAAGTCCAGTGATAGTGAATTTTCACTAAATCAACCTGTAACAAGAGAATTTTTGGTGTTTTTCCTTGAAAATGACAAAAATGACTAATTTATAATTAAAATATCTGCAGATTCGTCTTCTGTTTATCAACTAAATGATTAATGGACTCATCACTTCAGCTCTCCAACACGTCTGATTTAAAATAGATTACAGCAAACCTTTCTGTGTGCAACATGAAGACCATAATTCCATATAAATGACATTACAACGACACTTTTAAAGAAAATTCAAACACCAAATTCACGTAATTCCATCACTGCTGTGACTTTAACCTCACAATCTAAAACTACATGATTTGTAGCTCATTAGATCTGTGCTGTTTAATGTGTTGGAAACGGATATGATATGTGGTGTGTCTTTTAATTAACTTTCCACTTCTTCGTCAGTCAGTGTGTGTGTGGATAAAAATAGCTGCACCTCTAACTGCGCTAACAGATGAACAGTCAGAGTCGGAGGAAAAGTGTTGCCAAACATTTCCTCTAAAGTTAGAAGCAGCCGACCTTGATCAAGGGTGAAAGTCTCTGCTCCCTTTTTTTATGGGAGGCAACTAAAAAAAACCAAAACAAAACAAAAAAAAAACAGAGGAAGGTGCGTTTCAAGCTTTTGTGCTCAGGCAGGCAGACAGACAACAAGACAGACAGTCAGTCATTCAGTCAGTCAGTCAGTCTGTCTGTCTGTCAGGGCAATTTTGCTTTCCTACCGAAATCCTTCCTGTAAGCGTGTGATGCAACAGCATAGTGAAATTCTATTTGGAGATGTCTGCCTCTCCATCGGGGTGCGTGTTAGCAGTAATTGTTCTGTCAATCAGCGCAGCTCTGGCCTGCCTGCCTCCCCTGCCACTTGTTAAGCCCTGGCAGAAGGCGAAGGGTGAGGAAAGGTGAGGCAGGGTGAGGAAAAGAGAAAGGATACCTCCACCGCCCTGTGTGCTCACCTTTGTCTGCCTTTCCAGTGTTTTCTCCTTAAACTCACTTTCTACCCATTTGTCCTCTCATTTTTTTCACTTGTTTTCTCACTTTTTCTATCTTGCTTTGTTTTTTTTCTGCTGTTTGTTTGTTATTCTCTAAATTTTCCCTGCTTCTGCTTCTCTGTCCATGCTTTCAGGGTTATCCCTCAATGATCGGATTCTTCCCAAATGTTAACCATCAGCTGCACTTAGATCTGCTGCTGAACAATAAAACAGGAAATGTGACAAAATTATAAGAAGAAAACTGGTAATAATTTACCGCAAAGTCTCCGTCTCCCATTTCATTAATACAAACCTTTGTGTATTTGATAAGTTTATATTACATAGTGATCCTCATTAGGAATTTTGACCAGCACTCATGAGGAATCACAGAAAGAAACGAGTACGGCAGAACGGATGCACGACCCGGCCACATTTTTCACACGTACTGTTAGAAGGAAATTGCTCTCGTCAGCCTTATGAAGAAACCCCTTCACCTCCCATAGGGTTAGGGTCTCTCACACTGCTGCACTGAGCCGGGCCGTCTGCCTCTGAATGCAGCCGGTGCATGATGGTGGTGAGAGAGATGGCGTCCCTCCTGAGGACAGAGTGTCAGGCAGCAAACTGAAGACAGAGAGACAGTAAAGGAGGAGTGAGAGCTGCTGCACACCTCTCTCACTCCTTCCCACATTCAGCCAGTTCGCACTCTCCTCCACCCTCGCCTTCCCTGCCGCTGAGCCACTTTGTCCAATTAACCATGTGGCATGCCTTTTAATAATAGACCTTTTAATTGTCGACAAATGAAGAGTGATGTAAAATAGCTAATAGCTTGTGCTAATTATTAGGGGAATTGAACGCTTGTTAATTAAGGGCAAACAGGACAAGGACCGGCTCGGGTAATTTGAGCAATAAAACCGGGACTAACGATTCATTTCCAAACAGACTCGCCTCATAAAAACATCAAGCGACCCTCAGTTTGCAGCCCCCGTCCCAGCTTTTACTGCCACCACCTCATCCACTGACCTGAACGACGCAGGCGGACTCACACGCATGCTGTCACAGACATGAACGTCGCATTCACAGAGGAAATGTAAACAGGAGCGTCCCGCCTTCCTACATGAGACAGAACAAATCACAACGATGCGTTCTGTCTCCAGGATGCAATAACAAAAATTATTTGCTGCAACAAGTCTCAGTGGTATGATGCAACGTCTGAGGTGCTTGTTTAGTATTAAAACATGTTGAAATGAATAAATTCCCAGTGTGGTTGTTGACTTATATTGCAACCAATTCACGTTGATATTTAGTGCAACAGTCTCACCTATTTCCCCCTGCGCTCGTCTCCCCGTGGTCATCCTCGTTACTGGAGGCCAGAGGAAATAAAATGGATTGTCAGCGAAGGCTTCACAAATTCAGTGTCTTCCTCCAGAGACCAGAGTAGCTTTTACTGCCTTTTCACATCTATGTTTCTTAATGTCGTGATGTTTTACTGTAACATAATTCCTATTACGCCTTCGCTTCGCCTGCGGCCTGTAACTCTGCGTCGCTGCCTGTGTGTTTAATTTAAAACAGAGACCGTGTTCTGTGCTGTTTCCTTGCTCTCAAGCCTATTCAAGAGTGGGAACTGTAGCAATCATGGTACAGACAGTCTATGGGTTTCATATAAGATCCTTAGATTAAAAAAAAAAAAAGTTATATATGATGTTCCCTCTCCGTCAACATTGCCTGTGTGATAAGGGAGACGGACAAAATCTTTTAATAAAAACCGAGCGCAGGCGGGAGGAACACGCACACACACACACATGCACACACGTACACACCTAATTATCTGTCACTTGTACGACCGCCGAGAGGAAATGGACTGATGTATGAATCTGAGTGAATATTTTGGAGAAGAATGAGAGAATACCTGATGTACTCTAGCTGTGAAAATGATTTGGTAACTCTAGCCAAAATCTGGATTGGTGTTCATTTTCAAGGACAATTGCTTTCCCTTTTCCACCTCACTCCAGTTGTCTTTAAATACTTGAAAGAAGAAAGTGATCACAAAGCCCTGTTTTATTAAATGAAATGGCACCTCTCCCCGTTTCCACTTTTCTGTTCCATCTGGGAGTCTTTATTCTTCTGTGTAGGACAAACTCGAGGGGAAGTCAGAGAGGGAGAAAGGAAAAAGAAAATGAGAGAGGGAAAAGCGCCAATCAGAACAATCAACAGCACGTGCAGCTTCCTTGTTCACAGAAACTCATTAGCATGCTGCCAAAGGAAGTGAAAGAGGATTATGTGGGAGAAATAATGGGACAAAATGTAACAAATAGATTAATAATCTTCTAGATGAGGATAAGAATGTGTGTGACTGTGACTGTGTGTGTGTATGTGCTGCATTTGTGCACAGTAGCACATGTTTGTGCACAGTTTCCTGTGGAGAAAAGGGTAAAAAATCAAGGAGAGAGAACGAGGAGTATTGCAACAGAGAGGCAAGTTGCTTCTGGCTCTCCATTCAACCCACAAATGACTTACCTGGACAGTTTTATGTTTGCCTGGAGGAGAGTTAAAAAGGCACTTCATTTCCCCTTTTACAGGCTGGGTACGCATGTCAGCGCAGCCCTCCCTGAAAGCGCTCTAATCTAAATGCTTTTGTCAGGGGAGATTTGGTAGATTGTAGCAGGCAGAGGTACAAATTGGTTGTGTCATCTTATAATGAACTTGGTGAGGCGTTGCAGTTTTTCTGCAGCCAGCAGTCCCCTGATTACTGTACTGTAAGTCAGCGGCTGCTTTTAGTATTGTAGGCGGAAGACCTCACCTTCACCCCTCTTTGGTCGGGCAGCCTGATCTCATGAACGCTGCAAAATGTTTTGTCGTCGTGAATCCGGTGTAACGCAAAGACAATTTCTTCAACAGCCCGTCCAAAAGTGTTTTCATACACACAAGCTCCTCGCGGCGAGCTGGATTTACATTGCATACAGAGCAGCCAACCCTGCATGCTGTGCAGAATACTGTAAGAGGTTTTGGGTGTTGATGCTTGGCTATAGGCTATTTGAGGCTTATTGGGTGTGCTCAGCATGATGGTGAGTTGACCCCCTGACTCCAACTAAAGGATTATGGGTATCTCAGCGATTTCACAAAGCCATGCTGCCAGGTGTTTAAGGGACATATTGGGACAGTTGGTAGGACAGGCATCTGCATTCTGCCCAAGATAAGAGCGTGTGTGTGTGTGTGTGCCTGTGTGTATGTGAGAGACACTGTAATGAATTCAGAGGGCTCAGTTAAGTCAGCAGTGGTGTGGTGGAAGTTCAAGCTCCACGCATGCCTCAGCATCCAGTATCTGTGGCTGGCAGGCCCACTGAGCTGTCCTCCTCTCTTTATTAAAAAAAAAAAAGGATCTCTGAAGAAATCCTTCTTATCACCTAATTGCATTTGCTCTCCTCGGTGACATTTTTGTTCTGCTCTCATTGATACATAAAGTTTCTGTGCAGAGATTGGCGTCGACATGGGTTGGACAGTCACACGCACACAACCTCCATTAGCTCTTACAGCCCTTTGTCCCAGCTAGCTGTCATTTGAGTATCTCTGTGAATCCATGCCTTCACTGTATTCTGTGTGTGTGTGTGTGTCACATGACTGTGTTTCTGGTGTGTTTGTATTAAAATGAGCCTCCTATCTCGGCTGGTCAAATGCATATTGGTGTCATGGAGAACTAAAGTTACAAGGAGAAATTAGGAGGAAAAACGACAAGTTGATTACCAGGGATCCACAAAATCTATCAGTGGCAATAATTTATCTGCAGATAATTAAAAATGTTTATTATCAGACACGTGTGGAATTTTAAACAAAATAGCCTTTTTGGACTTTACAGAAGCAGCATGTACACACTCCTGTACAGTAGATGGCGGTGTGCGTCTTTGATGTTGGTTGGTTATTTTGCCAATAAACAAGGAAAAAGAAGAGGTAGGAGAGAAAGATTAACGCAGCACATTGTTATCAGGCTGGTTGTCAAAATAATCAAAACACATTTTTTATCCTCGAGCTGATAACGGAACGGCCCAGGAGGTCACCATCTGACTTCCTCCTCATCTCTGCTGAGAGTTGCTCACGTGCAGCACGGATCGGACTTTCACGATAAAACAGCAGCTGGAAGAGACACGTTTAAAAAGCAAGCAAACATTACAATCATCATTAACTAACAGTTAACAACTTGTAAAGAGGAAAGTAGGAACTGACTTCAGGCAGGTGGATCTCTGACCCACATTATGACCAGATGGGTTCACAAAAAAAACTCACCCCTGCATTAGCACCTATCAGTTGTTACAGACGTGTTATAATCCAGCATTAAAGTAGCTGTAACCTCTGTGTTGTTAAGGTTATTTGTCATACTGATGTTTGAGCCCTCAGTTTTGACTTGTCAGTCTCTTGGTCCATTTGTAGAACGGCCATTAAAAAGCTCCCTCTGCATCACCGTCCAGCACACAATGCAGGATAAAAGCTTAAGCTGACAGCGCAAACCACAGTGCACCGGCTAAGCTATTTTTTTTTTCCTATAGAGAGAGCGATGCCACCCAGCCAGGCGGCGTGTGTGTGTGTGTGTGTGTGTGTGTGTGTGTGTGTGTGTGTGTGTGTGTGTGTGTGTGTGTGTGTGTGTGTGTGTGTTTGTCTGGGTGGCCCAGGGTGTGTGCACGGCATGTGCACACGGCTTCCTCTACGAATGTGTGCATCTGTTTGTACTCGCTTGTGTTTGTGTTTGTCAGCATGTTTGTTGACGACGCTGTAGGACATCAGGGTGGGATTGCTCCGAATGTGAGGAAACAGCTCATCTGAATATAGATGGGTCCCATCTGGAGGCGGTTGGCTTTGGCCCTTCATAATTTTGTAAGCAGCTAAGCATCTGGGGCCCGCTAATGAAACTAAAGGCAAAGGAAAAGGCCCTGGGCTACTGCAGGCTCCCTATAGCTGTCAGGAATGGAGGGAGGGGGATAGGAATGAGGAAGAGAGGAGGAATGGATGGAAGGAGACGTGGGCCAGGAGGAAAGAGTGTGCTGAGAATATCAGAGGTCTTAAAGAGACCTAGATGGCTCCTTTGAGAGAGGAGGCAAGAAAGCCAAGTAGGCCATTAGAAAACTGAGCCATAAAATGAAGACAGTGGTGTCTTTATTGTGGCCCATTAACTTGGATGTTCATGCGGAGATAGCTGCACTATGTGCCACTGTAATGAGCAATATAACGATGCCACGGCATAGAATGATGCACTGCTAAAAACACTCTGGTTAAGTAGAATTATGTTAACTACTAGCATCAGATTTTGAGGGCAGTTTCACACCCTGATAGCTCACCTGAAATTTTTGTGTGTGGTTTTAAAGTAAAGCAGGATCTTTTCTTTTTCACATGTTTAATTTTTTTTCTTGCAGTCTACATGAAACTTATATATTTACATATATATTCTATACTCAAATGTTGGTAAACTTGTTTTATTCATCATTGTAGATACAAGAGCAAAATGTACGTTTATATTTTAGTGTTTGATATATTTTATTTTATATTAGTACTTATGTTTAAATTTTATTGATATATGTATTTTATATTTTATATTTTCCTACTTCTTTTAACACTTTTGAATGGGAACATCTGTAACTGAAGGCAATTTCCCCTCGAGGATCAATAAAGTATTTCTGATTCTGATTCTGATTCTGAAACCGATGAGAATGAAGGATGGAGGTTTTCATCTTCCTCAAAAAAGCAAATGAAGGAAAAGGTTTAATATGCTGATGAGCAACTGTTGCATTTGTTGGTTGTTAGTTTTTGTTTCTTGGCACCAGAGTTCTCTGTTCACCCTGAGCTGAAGTCTATATGTGTTTCTCCACCTGCTTCCACTGTTTGCTTCACATCCCTTTACGTTCCTTCCAATAACATGGATGACCCTCAGCAACTGTGCTGTCCATGGTGGCTACTGCTTGTGGTTTGCTTTGGGAATGGAAAGCCATAGGCCCTTTTCCTTAAACTTTATTATTATAGCTCCTTTATTCCTCCCTCAGCCTGATTTCCCAGTGGAAATGAAATGAAAAAGCAATTGGTTCTCCTTTTTATTACTGTCATCTTTGTTTTCTGTCCCAGAGAGTAAGATTGCCTGATCTCAGAGAGTTGCACTTTTACCCCCCATCTGAAGTCACAGGGAAGAAAAACAATAACAGGGAAAATAACAATCAGCATCATAAAAAAATGACCTGTCAAAATGAGCGTGCCTGGAACTGGAGGGCCGCCAGCACGCCGACACCCACCAGTTGTTTATGACGGGATGAGTCAGTCAGAGTGCGATGGTGGCCTCCGCTATCTGCCAACTCCCACAGTCGAGGAAAAGATGTTTTAGAGGAGATTAGGATCACAGGCGGTGGGGGGAAGAGGGAGGCGGAGGTGTGAGAGGGGAGGGAGAAGGGTTGTAGGTGAGGAAGACGGATGGAGGAGAGGGGATAGCTGCAAAAAAAAAAAAGTGGGGATTAAAGGATAGAGGTGGAGGGGAGGAGCAAAGAGTAGAGGACTCCCCTGAGGTCCCTGCCAACCCCGCGGAGACATGCTGACGGGGGATCAGACTCCTCATGCGCAGCGCCTCAAATCATTTATTCATCGGCTTCATTAAGAGAGAATTACAAGGCTGCTTAAGGACCCCCAGGTCACTCGCTGCTCTCAGTCATCACTATTCTTAATGAAAGCCTCCAGTGTGTCCCGACCGTCAGCTGTTTATGGATTTTGAGGAACAAATTCCTGTTATCTAAAGGATAACTTTGCAGCACTTAAACTATTTTCTTTTTTTTAAAATTTATTGATATTCTCCTGCTATTTGTGTCATTTTACAGTAAACATCAGTGCGGCAGTGCGAATGTAAAGCAGCACCGCTAATCAAATGTAATGATTTATGCACATTTTTTGTTATTCTCATAATGAATGCTTGTGATTTTGAAACGGCAGACAGTAACCTTCATTAGGAGCCAGTGTCGGTCTCTTCCTCCTGCCTATCTCATCTGACTGAAGTTAGCAGACAGTGCAACAGTGATTGTCCTCTGGACCTTCGCACATGTAATTATAACTGAGGAAGATAATTAAGGAGGCGGAGAGGAAGACAGATCTCGTCATTTAGTGAACAATGCCGTCCAATCTGCTCATGTGTATTCTACTTCCTGAATTATCGGCTGACATGTCGGCGCAATCAGCCAGAAAACTCGGCGCTCGTTTGGGAAGCCATGAATGTCAACACACAAACCTCTAATCTAGTTAAGATCCACAAGTTGACGACACCTTAATATGCAGGGAGCAAAGGGTGGGATTCATGTGGATGTCACCCCGTAAATCTCCTGTTCTCATCATCAATATGGCTGCCGGAGAGCAGAGTGATTTACAAAGCTTTTATTTTTCTTGGAGACAGTAAAATATATGTTGAACAAGCTGGAAAACCATTATGACCAAAGTTATAATGATTCATTGTGGGGGAATCCTGAATATTTGTCAGATTTTCTTGCAAATTCATGAAATAGTTCAAGTCTTTCGATCCCGAAGAGTTGGATGTTGCTTATTTTAGATCCATGCAATTAGCACAGATTAAAAAACTGAAATCTGTGCGATATTACAGTAGAACAGGAAATAATTAACAAATGACAAACGTCAAAAACCTTTTCTTAAATAATTTTATTATTCGGATGAAATTGTGTTTCCTTGAGTGAAAACATTTTCTAAACATGAATTGAAGGAATATTTACAATAAACAGTAATCTGTGGGCGCTGGGTGTGTGTGTGTGTGTGTGTGTGTGTGTGTGTGTGTGTGTGTGTGTGTGTGTGTGTGAAAAGCGCACTTCTAGAGCTGTAGTAGAGAACGAGATGGAGACAGAGATTGAGAGTCTATAGAGTCGAAGCATAAGGACCCAGTGATGCATTCTGCTCAGCCGGCTGTAAAAATGAATGAATATATAAATAGAAATGTTTTTGATGCATTTAGCTGGCAGGTCGAAGTTCAAATTTGTTATGATTTTTTGATGTGGGACCGGGATTTGAATACTAAAATGCACATACACACGATTTCACACACACTCTGACCGCTCTCCAGTGAATTAGCACTGAAGGGCCTCGTCTTCATCTCTGCTTCTGAAGATGTCACAACCTTAGATCTTCCTCTGGACTGAAAGAGGATGAATTCTGGTGTGAAGGTTCAACTAAAATGATGATGATCATCATTGAATATCAATATCTCAGTTATGTTTTGCCATAAAAGTGTCTCGTTGACCTCCGTGTGTTCATCACTGCCGACCAGCATCCAAAACTTGTAGCTGTACACGTCCAAACTTCATCAGCATACAATCACACGTCACCCTGTTTGTGTGCATGTGCACGTGTGTGTGTGTTTGTGTGTGTGTGTGCATGTTATTGTTTGAAAGGAGCGGGTCTTCGCTCACTCTGGCACCTTCCCAGCTCCCCTGGCCAGACAAGCAGCTGGTAGACAGAGATTGCCCACTCATCAAGCCACTTTATCGCCGAGCCCACTGAGTTCAAGAGGGCTGTCAGAGACCAAGCTGAGGAGCCTCCACACCCCTTTGATACCAGTGCACTCTCTCACTGGTGTCGAGTGGCCAAACTTGGCCAGTTAGCCCTTGAAAAGAGTGGTTGTGTGAGTGAAGTACCGCAGATAGTTTGACAAGGGCTTAAATAAAGAACGAGAGCTAATGTGTTTGGCAGCGCGGCGCGCGGCTCTACATTTTTCAGTGCGTTTGGGATTCCTTGGCTGGGCAAGGTGCCCCCTTCCAGTCGAAAAATACACTGTTTGGAATTTTGCTGCTGACAGACACAAACACAGCAAGCTCACACTTTCTTGCCAAGAGCAGCCTTCAATCCTCCTCTAAATTATTAACCAAAAGAAAATACCGGCTGGCACCTTGTTTTAGTGGTTGGTGTTTTTCAGATACTTCAGCAGTCTTATATTGATCCATAAGATTTGAATAGCTTTTCTCCAAACTTCTACATTTAAAAAAAAAAAACTGTCACCGTGGGAGTTAATGTATTGCTCAAGAACACTGTGATATTGCAGAAATCTCTCAGACTCCGCTTGCGACCTCAATATTTAACAATGGGGTCTCCATAACTTCGCACTGAGCCTTAATCATGCACTTCTTTGAACCTCGACACAGGCAGTAAGTAACTCCAACGCTGCTCTCACTCTGGTCCTAGTAGTGACCAACCCTCCTCCCTCTGTCTCACCCTCCCTAACACACTCCCTCCCTCCTTTGTCCTACTTAGCCAGCTACTGCAAAATCACTTATCTTCACCTTGCTTCCTCTGTCTCCTGCTAATACACATTAGCAGCCAGCAGCCATATGTAATAGGACTGTGCGTGCCCCTGCTGGTATAATGGCTTCTCTGACACTTCTCCCATTAAATTTGGTCAGGCAGCACTGCACAGGAGCCCTCCGCACACTCTAAAATATTGTTATATAACTACCATAAACAAGCTGGCCAGTGTCAGTGACTTTGGGAATAAATGGTCGACTATTTTTGGTTTTCTCTTTCGGTTTGTTGTTCTTTTCTCTTTTCTTTTTTTTTCTTTTTGTTGCAACATTTTTATTTTTCTCCTCTCCTCGCTGACTTCGCTGCCCTCGGGCCAGAAACCTTTTTTTTTACCGTGGTAATAACGGATGCATAGCTACATTATGAATCTCATCAGATTACAATGTAACTAAGTGGACATGTCTGCTATATCTAATGGGCCTGTTTGTAATCTCCCGTATCTCTACAGTAACACATACAGTAACCAGATAGCATCTCCTGCTCCTTTCCTCTGTGTGTGGTGAAACCCGGGCCAAGTCCCAGATAACGTGATCATCAGCAGCATCCTTAACTGTTACTGTGACAAACGAGAGCTCTGATCCCACCCGATAAGCGACATATTCATTTGTTTAATTAAAACAGCTTGTCTCCTCGTGGCAAGGGGTCATTTTAGAGAATGTTAGAATTAAAGCAGGTAATTAAGTAAAGCTCCAGATAAGAAACCCCACAGAGGTGGCTGCTTCTGCCAGTAGGGAAGGCAAACTTAATCTATCCCCTCTGCAATCCCACAAGGTCGTTCACTTTATTAAAGTCTGATGCCACTACCACTGCCCACCAGCATGATGAAACATTTTATGTACTTGTTGGGAAGGAGGGAAGGAGATAGGAACAAGGGATGGAAACTAGAGCCACCTACAGAACCAGGAGGAAGTCTGTAATACTACCAGCACACAAAATTTAAGGCAATTAAAGACTGCTTGTTATCTTGTCTATGAGAACAGGAGAAGAACTTGTATAGCAACGAGCACCTTGACAAAGATATTTGTTTGGCCAATGGAGTGTGGCGTTAATTATCACAGGCTGATTAAAGGTACCGAGTGGGAATGGATGTCGTTTGTCTTGCCAGTCTTAGACACTACGGCAGCCAGCCAGGGTCATTATTCTAAAGGCTTTGCAGGTCTATTTTTAGACCTGAGGCTGGTTTCCAAAATGTTTCTCAGCACACAGTTTTTTATTTGAACTCTTTGTCAAGATGAGCTAATTGTTGACGCAGCATCATTAGCCACTTAACCTTATAGAAGCTGCTTTAAAATAATATCAGCACGGTGAACAGCGTCTTTGTCTCAGTCACTCAGCGCTCCATCACTCGTTTCTGGTTTGGTTGGATCACAGAGATAATGATGCTTCACTCTTTCTCACACACCTACACCTACAGCTAGCTTTTATATGTACCGTATTTTCCGCACTATAAGGCGCATCGGATTATAAGGCGCACCTTCGATGAATGGCCTATTTTAAAACTGTT
>JAQMCX010000046.1:1853934-1894911 GCA_029814765.1 Acanthurus leucopareius
TAGATCTCACACAATTATAGACAGACTGTCTCTTCTCTTTCATTTTAAACTCACACACACACACACACACACACACACACACACACACGCACACACACACACACACACCCACTCAAGCTTTCCTCATAGTAGCTTACACACCACCACCACTCACCAGGGGTTTAACGCTGACATCATCATTTTATTAGATGTGCATGTGTGTCTGCGTGAGTGTGTGTGTGTCTGCGTGCGTGTGTGTGCATTTGACTTTTCATTATGGTTGCTTGTGTGTATTTTATCCATACCCCCCATTATTCCAGACGAATGTGCACCTGCCCTGTTGCCCCATAGGGGACCAGTGGCGCCACAGTGGCGAGGGCACAGTGATCATCTGCTTTCTGCTAATTGCCCTGCTGCCCCACAAGACGCGGGGGAGCTAGCTACTAGCGGGCGCAACGTGCTCAATCTAGCCGAGAACCCTCTGGGACGTCTAAGGGGGCACTCTTTTTACTGCAATTAAGGAATGGTTTGGAAAAAGCTCACAGTACAGTCCATTACAGTGTGTTTTGTCCTTGAGAGAGTGTGTGAGGAACGACTCTGAGCTCAGTGTGTGTTTGTCTCTCTTTTGGAACCTCTTTACAATTGAATTATATTTTTTAAGGTCTAATTTTAGAGTTATAGATATCATTTAGCTCTTGATAATCACATAAATGTGCATGCTTGATTTTCTACTTACAACCAAGTTGCATCATTAAGCAGGTGTGTTTTTTTCCTCACGTTTGTTTGTGTTTGTGTTGTGAGCTCACTGGAATGAGAGAAGCATCTCAGGGGCTGAAGGAGTTTTCATGCGCTGTAGTTAACGAACATCTCTCTCTGCCCTTATTTGTTTTTCAGTTCTCTACTTTTACTTCTCAGCAGGGCTCCTCTCACTCAAAGGTGTGGCCCTCTGCTGGTTCATCCCGGGCACTGTCACACTGCTTAGAGGTTAACTTGGTATTTTTCGGAACATTAAACACAACCTAAAGTTTTAATTTTGAAGTTTAACTTTATTTGTCTGCACATATTTAAGAAACGCCATCCGAAGCATTTTGTGCAGTTGTGATTCAAACGCCCCAAGGAGCTTTTTAAATCAGATTCTCAGGACGTCTTAAGATGAAAAATAAATACTGCATCAGAGACTTGATGAAAAAATTCAAATGAGGAAAGAAAGAATGAAAGAAAAAAAACATATATTCTGTATATCTTTTCCTCATTGCCACTATCTCATGGTACACAAGGCAGAGCAGCTACTGTAAATCCCCCCCGTATTCTCCTCTCTGGGTGCCACCTCAGGGGCGATGGAGGTATCCCTTGTAAATGTATGAGTGCTCTACATCTTTTGCATTTCTATCAGATTCAGAGTGTAACAGATTAGGAGTGTGAGATAAGAAGCTGGAACGCACAGTCATATTTACATTGCAGACATTTAAGTGATAAGAGTTGGGTTTCTGCTGGTTTCCTGACTGCGGTTGATGCATTAGCAGAGGGTGTTTCCACAGATTAACAACTCTGCAAAGAATAACAGGGTCAGAATCAACAGCAAGTTCTCTTTTGACAATAATATATCCAGGAATAAATAATATATACAAAAAAATAAAAATGCCAGGTGAGATCTAGAAGGTTTCTTTTAACGAGACAGTAACAGACTGAGGAGGACAGGAAGAGGGTGACATGAAATAGAGATGAATTACTGGAAGAGATTGATTTTACAAACAAGGACAGACAAAAACACAGCCACTCCCTCTTTATGACACTGATCAGCAAAACAAACTGGGTCACTCCCATGAACAGCAAATGTGCTTTATTTAGATGAGATGCCAAGATTTATGACTGCTTTCAGAATGTCATGGAAATAACGTAACGCGTTCTGTCAGCTGCATAATCTGAACTCAGGTGAGACGCTGTGGGTGTGATCTGATATTTATCGACTTGATATGACCAACTCACCTTAATCTTATTTAAGTCTAAAAGCAGCCAGACATGGGATCAGTGAAAAAACACACAAATTGGCTAATTAAACTGACCAATAATCAGCATTTTATAGATGTTTCTCTCAAAGGAAACACTGAAGAGTTGAGATGTAGGAGCTTTTTTTCGTTTTATTACAATGCGTCTGACAGGAAGTGGTGTAATACCTGATGGGAGTTCACTTTGTGGGTGTTTGGTGCAGCGGTCAGGTGAGAGTGTCTTATCTCGTCACGTCTCGGCCTCATCAGAGGTCGTCTCTGACCTGAGCAGGCTGCTTACCGCCTGTTGTCTCCACAGGCGCGTCACTCTCTGTTCTCTTGTTATAGGAAAGTCTGTAATTCACAAGTGTTATTGCTTCCTGCAAAACCTCACTGCCACTAGCCAGGAGGCACAGCAAGTAGTATTAATCTCTGCTTCTTCACAACATCTGCCTCGGTCACAATATCCATCCTCTTGTCTGTATCCTCACACACACACACACACACACACACACTGCTGGGCAAAGTTATGATTAACCTCTAAGAGCGAAGTCTCTCTTCAGCTTTGAGATATCCAAGTCAGAATCTACGACTTCTTCCTGCACATAAGATGCTCCTTCACTGGTCGTGTCAGTCGGTCCCGGTGGAGATGCACGTTCTCATACAGCCTCAGTCTAATAAATATACTGTACCACCAAGTACAACAAACAGCAGGCCAATCAAACTACAAAGAAAGCACAGGTTGCCTAGTAACAGTGTCTCCTGGAAGCTTTGTTGCAACTTGATTTGCATCCAAAAAAAGATATACTGATGCCTCAAGAATATATATGTTTACAAACACACACGCGCACGCTTGTGTGTGCACCTCCACACACACACACACACACACACACACACACAGGAGCGTGCACAGCCACACGTTTGACAGCCCTCAGATGATTCGGAGGCTCTTTTCTGCTTGACTTAGTATGCAAAACAAGAACACAGGGCAGTGTTTTAAAAGCAATGTGTCTATTTAACATCTGGCATCATTTCAGAGCGCCAAGAAATATTGCCTCTTCAATTATTGCGGTGGTAACACAGAGGGAGTAAAGAAAATATGTCATTCAGTGTGAAATGTTTGCCATACAGACTAACTATGTGCCTTAAATGAGCTGGTGGGGTTCTGTGGAGCTTGACAGCTGCACGGGCATATTGGAAGACATTTAACCTTCCTAACAGTTGACAGGATGAACATTTGACAAGCTGAAAGAGTCAACAGTGAGATGGAAAATAAAAGGGAGTGGATGAGTGTGTGTGCGGCTTCTTTTGTGTGTGTGTGTGTGTGTGTGTGTGTGTGTCCAGGCCTCATGAGTTTTGTCCTGTGTGTTTTTTTTTTGCCTTTGTCTGTGAGAGTGCTCCGAGCGGCAGTGATTGGCGTGTCCTCTACGCTTGATTGATTTGAAAATATAGACAAGATGTCGCCCGTATGAAAGCTACCAATTTATAAGCCTTCATCTCGAAACTTCAGAGAGACGCCGGTGCCATCAAAATCAGAGCGGGAGTTTGTAGCTACCAATGGTTCAGAAGTAGACAAGCTCCGGCAAGCAAAGTGACACCTCGCTAAAGGCTGCCTGCTAGCTCTATGAAACCCTCTCCCTTTTCATTCTCCCCTTGTCTCTCTCTCTTTTCTTTTTCTGCCCCTTTCTCTCTGACTTTGTCTCTTTACTGGTCTTTTTCTCTATTTGTCCGCCCAGTCTCGTATTTCAGTCTCTCTGTTTCTCTTTGCTCCGTGTCTTCCTCTTTGTTCTGTGAGGCTGTGATGAGACGCTCTGGCAGTTAACTTGTCCCACAGCTCGCTGTCAAAGGAATGACCTTGATGTAGCTCACATGCAGTTTGAGTTTGCTGCTTTGTTTTCAGCATATGACTCTTTGCATATTCCTGTTTGTGTGTGTGTGCGTGTGCGTGTGTGTGTGTGTGTGTTTCTGTGTCTCTGTAATCACTGAATTGTAAAACCATGTGTGAGTGCGTTATCATCTGGGGGAAGCTTCTCCATTTTTTTCCCCCCCTTATCCCACGCAGTGATAATTCTGTTTGGGAATGACGGCACTGTACCACGTCAAGTGATGGGCAGGGGAGAGGCACGGGGAGGTACCATTTAGATAAAACAAATTGCCAGCTGCCGAGCAGGAGCAGCCACAGCTTAGAAAAAAAAAAAAAAACCCAAAGGGACTGTGTGTATTAATGTGCATGTGCTGTAGATTTTGTGCATTTTCATGTTTGTGTGCGTGACTGAGGTAAGTAAAGCAGGTGCAGCCTCTTCCTCAGCCTATACTTCAGGCCATGAGAAGTCACAGAGCTATTTTCTCTTAGCCTATAACTATAATGCTGCGATGGGACAAGCAGCAGTAATTAAAATCAATAGCCAGGACTTTTCCAGTCTCCGGCAAGGTCACACGCTGCCCAGCGGAGAGGAGGAGGAGGAGAAACAGGGAGAAGTGGGATTGCATGGATGGGCAGAGCCAAACAGGGAAATATGTAAAGAGGTGAGGTGTCATCTTATTTTAATTAACCTGCACCTCGGAGGGCTGGCACCACCGTAATGTGACAGAGTGTGCGGGGGCTGGTTGTGTACATGCGCCCGTGAGTGTGTCACACGGAGGGTTATTTTGTCCTTCATGGTCACTTTTATTCACAGAACGCTCCACCTCAAATACATGAAGTCTTAGGAATAATATCAATGTGTCATTTGATATTATTTTTCCAAGATTAGCCATTTTTTTGTGGGTGTGTCTTCTACTTCTTGTCCGGCTTTACAGTCTGTAAGATGAGGCTGGTGAGCAGGCTTCAGTGGAAAGGCTGGGTGTGGTGTAGCTAGCCACTGGCCGCATTAGTATTCTGCTGAGATAGCCACATGCAGATACATTCCCCTCTCTCCTCCTCTGAAGGAATAATCAGCCCTGCCTTTCTCTTCCCTCTTCCCCTCTGTCTGCGAGAGGCCGAGTGATTTAGCTTTTTGTTTTACTAGGTACCTGCAGGGACATCTTCAAGTGTTTGAAAATGCATGCAAGTGTGTTCACTATGCATTTCTGTGCGAGTCTGTCGCTAAATCAGATGTATTAGGTGTCTGGGCAAACACATTAAACTCTCATATGTCTCCGTCCTGTCCTCCCTCTTTAGAGGTGAGTCAGAGAGAGAAGTTCACTCTGTCAGAGTTAGCACAGAGCAGTCTGTCCTGTTTGTTGATAATCAGGTCCTGTTCCTATCACAGCCCCGATAGCATCTTCATCTGATCTGGTGCCAGAGACGCTAGCTCAGTAGCCGGCCCCGCCATCACACAGCCGCTACGCTGCTAGCTCCCACCCATTCCCGTATATCTCCGTATCAGGCCCAGATCTGCCATCGCCCTGCTCTCTCTCATCTTCTCCTTATCTCCTTATTCCACCTTTCTCCTGACTCCCAACACCCCAAACCCAGCAGTCACTCTTCGTCCTCGTCTCCTTCCTTCTTTTATCCTCCTCGCTCAGAGCGTCTGCCATAGCTCCTGTGGCAGCGCTGTTGTTCCCCATGCTTGGTCTTCTTCAACTCCCCAAACTGTCAAGGCGAAGTCGGTGAGTGACAGGGCAAGGCAAGTGAGATTTGGAGAAAGACGGGAAAGAGGAAAGGTGGAGTACAAGGAAGAAGAGAAAGGAGGGAAATATAGTCACTGGCATGCATACAGCATCCTTCTGACCGTGTCTCAGTGGTGAGGACCAAACAAGGAACGAGAGGAAAACAAAGACAGACGGGTGAAGAGTGTGAGAAGAAAACACACGGAGTAAGCAGAGAAGTTTCATAGACTGAAGCAGCACATCGATCGTGCATGAGGTGCATGGATAGACACTTTTACTCTGCCCAACGTGCAACGTGCAATTCAGCAGAGTGCACAACTTTATCACACAAATGTTATATCTTCCTAATAAAGAAGATGAACATGACACACAGATCAGATGTTTACCTGTTGCAAACGCTGTGCAGTGTTTCTGGAATACTCACTAAACTGTGAGATTTCACTCGCTCTTCACCCAGACGGCGATTTTAAATGACACATTATGCAAAATGCCACAGTTAGTGCAGAAAATCCTGACCACATTCACAAGATGCAAAGCAAAACTCTCCACTTGCTTGATAAATTAGGGGCAGAGGTCCGAGCAGGAGCTGTCCTGTTCCTGGAGATGAATGTCTATGAAGAGAAGAAAAGAGAAAAACAAGGACAGACACGAGTTAAGAGTCATTTTATCCAACTGTGATGGAGGAACATCAGTGCTTTTCTTTATTCCTCACAACTGCTGTTACGAGTTGATAATCATTTTGCTTGAATGATCTCATGATGTTTTATCGTTCACTGTAGTTCAGCCATGTTTGTTCGTACCTGTTGTGTCTCACTGAGAGGAAACAAACAGAAGTTGCTCACATTTGTCTAAAATATGAAAACAACCCTAAAGATGCTCATCAGTTCTGAAAGAGAGAGAGATTTCATTTTTTTAAATAATTAAGGCAATTTACCTTTAATTATCAAATTAGTCAACAATTTGTCACTCACCTTACTTTAATTCGATGTCACTGTTTCACCACTCACATTAATTTTCATTCTTAATCTATCAGTTATATTTTGTTGTGTTTCTGCTTCCCCAGTTTCTTTTAAATAATAAATAGCAGTCACTGTGTTTATATGACAAATGATGGATCACAAACGGGTGATTAATGATCAGACACTGGTGTTTGTTTTAGACGAGCAACAACAAAAAATCATCAATTTCATGTGTTGGTTTGTTTTAATGTGAACTTCTCCTGAGTTAAGAACCTCTCAGAGTTCAGGCAGATGATTTCTCTCTGCTCCCTTCAGTCCTTGTGCTCCTTTGCCAGCTGAACTCTCTGGAAGATGATGAACTGACAAGTTGATGCAACTTCCTAGTTGTGATTTCTCAGCTCTGTCTGTGTCTAAGCCATGAGTCACAGTTTCCTTTTCTATCTTTACACTTTTTTGCACTTCACCACCTGAGCAATTACCATGCCCTCATTGTATCATGTAAAATCACCTGATGTCATTTTAACTCTTTCCTCATGTTCTTAAATTCAAAGATCTGACCTTTTTTTCTATATATTTTGTCTCTCTTGTGTTGTTGCAGGCAGAGGCTTCCAGCCAAAAACGTGTATTACTACCGATGTCCTGACCATCGGCGAAACTATGTCATGTCCTTTGCCTTCTGTTTTGACCGAGAGGACGATGTTTACCAGTTTGCCTACTGCTACCCCTACACCTACTCAAGACTGCAGCACTACCTGGCCAGCCTGGAGCGCAGGAACCTGCCCTACCTGCAGAGGGAGCAGCTCGGCCTCAGCGTGGTGAGTTTGATGGATGGAAAGAGGTTAAGACTGGGGCAGAAAAGTTGAGTGGTGGTGAAGATTAGGGGTGGAAGGGTTGTAGCATGTGTATGTGTGTGATGTGTGTTAGTATGTGTGTGTTAGTACGTGTGTGTGTGTGTGTGCTCAGAATAAGGAGACCCTGATTGGTAACTTAGGTGTGCCTGCCGGTCATAACTTCAGCCTCTCATGTTATTATTAGGATTGTTGCACTCTGAGATGACGGACTGTAAGCCTCTGGGTGTGAGTATGTGAGCATGTGTGTGTGTGTGTGTGTGAGCGTGTGTGTTTGTGTGTGTGTGTGTAAATGACTCTGTGTGTAATCAGCAGAGCTCTCACCTCAGCAGTGGAAGCCAGTGTATCATACATGCTGCCTCCAGTCTTGTCTGCTCTTATCAAATAATTGTAGGAGAAAAACTCATTAGAAATGCTTGAGAGATTACGACTTTTTCTTCTGTCCTCCAACATTTGTCAGAGAAAAGCTCGCTGCGAGGGCTACACCATGAAAGTACAGGTATTTGTAAGGAGCACCTGACCATAAAATACAGAAATTTAGAAACCAGGGATGAAACAGCTGATGGTACAGTTGAAAAAACAAGGGTTGTACCTCTTTAAATAACATATTTGGTGACATACAGTTACATAAACAATATGAAATAAAGTGTCTCATTCTAGTTGTGCTCTTATTTCAAAAGTGGCTTTGATTTGAGTTTAAAATGGAGAAAAAAAAGAAGCTCGCTATCCTTTATTTTTGAGTCACAGGCCCTGAGATCTTTGACACCTGGTTGGAAAAGCAGGTGAATTTTAATACAGAATATGAGATTATATAAGATGTGACCACTGCAAACACGCTGTAAGAAGTTAGTCTGTCAGAAATGCAGCCGGAGTGGAGCTGATTTGTTTACAGTGCAGTCAAAAAAAAACACTGCATCGAGTGGATTAAAAGCCATCCAGTGGTTCGCCAATTGAAAACATTTAATTTGAGGCAGCAGAAGCAGGAAGCGTTCGGTTTACATTAGCATTAACTTAATACAGCCCGGGCAGTGATCAGTAAACAGGCAGACCTCTGTCAAATAGAAATAATCATGCACAGTAATGCTGGAGCACATTCACGCGTCGCGTCCTGTGAATCCTGTGTGCTTATATGAATCCTGCTCGGGAACGACGACACTGCTATGCAATAACAACAAAACCTACTGTAAACAGGAAATTATTGAGCATAAATACATTGAAAGGCTGAAAAAATGTTGGCCAATAAATTTTGATAAGAATTGTTTTGATATCTATGTTCTACAAAATTATTTTCACATACCTATATTTTATCCAAACTCACTCTGTATAGATTTGCTCATTGGTTTTTTTCAGTATACATCCAAACAAATACAGTGAAGCTCGTTTCCACTGTAAACAAAGTGAGAAAACTCATTATTTCATGGTTATTGTCTTCAAGAACTTTTTGAGTTTTAATGAAGACTCAAATAACTAAATTTAGAAATAACCTAAAAACTTTTGCAGATCTGCAGTTTTGTGTTGGGATCTTTTTTTTTTTTTTCTTTAGAAAAACTTGAACCTTCAAGTTTCAGAAAACAAAAATATTCTGCTTTCTTAAAAATGAACCAAAATGAGCCGTGAACAGGATTTTTCATTGTGGTGCTTCAAAATTAAATGATTGGAATTAAAAATATTAAGTTATTAATAGTTATTCATGTTAATGAGTTATTTCCGGACTTGACTGAACCTTTTAGTTCATTTTAAATGTCCATTTAAAGTCTTGAAGAGAGGTAAAGACGGCTTTGGTTTAAGGACCCAAGAGGCTGTAAGAAGAACAATAGTAATTTACTATCAGTGCTAACAGTCTGTTTCCCTCTGCTGCTGTTAATTTTTATATCTATACAATGTGTGATCACCACACCGCCAAATAAATAAAATAATTCGACTGGAGACCATCACAGCATTTCAAAATATAAAAATGGACCTACGGTTGCAAATAAACAGGAAGTTAAGGGTTGTGCGTCTCACTAATCTTTCCTTTCCATCTGTATCCATCATCTACCATCTGCACGTCTGCGTCGTCTCTAACATAGTGTAAATACTGAGCTTTACAATTACGCCCGTGCAGCACGCTGTTCCTGCTTTATTTTTTGAGCCACATGGTTTGTTTGCGTGAGTCGGAGGATAACAGAGAGAGGACGGGCTCGCTCGGTTTGGCTCACAGAGTCAGTATTAGTATTCATAGTCATAGAGAGGTTTTATGGCCGTATTTTTCTCTTTATGTTCTCTGGGCCTGGGTGGCAGACAGCCCAGCCCCACCCTCTCATATCTCTTTCTCTGTCTGCTCCCTCTCTTGCCGTTACCCTCTTCCTCCCCCCCACACACGCACACACACTCTCTCTATCTCATGCACATGTGCAACTCCACGCACACATGCACGGGTTAGAGGGGAAGGGAAGGGATGAGGAGGGATGAGGAGAGCTTTCTGGCCGCATCAAAGTTTAAAGACGGATTGCTGCCGTTTCCAAGGCGGAGTCTTTGCAGGTACACCGCAATAGCTTCAACCTTCTAATGGGTACAGTTATCTCATGAGGACGGAAATAAGAGCCAGGACCATTTGCTCTGGCATTCTTTTATCATGCTGACTAATTTGTTTTCTGTAATGTATTCCCCAGAACAAAATCTCTGCCATCCAGCCTGCACTGGTGGACTCAGATACTGTAAAAAGGTCGGCTCATTTTAATTTTTACCTCCTGCTCTCGTCGTCTTTATGAATGAGCTACTGTTTACTGATTTATAAGGGAGGTAGTTTTTTTTATTATCTTACTCAAACCAAGATTCACAAGAGCTGAGTGAATTGAATTTAATGTGCAAATTGCAGTGAACCAGATTGAATTCACTTCAGATGAGCTGCGTTAGAAGAAGTCACTTTAATTGAGATGGGAAGATAAAGGGACAGAAACAGGGAAGGAGATGTAACAGTTCTGGGATGAATGAAAAGGGCAAGCCGGGAGGATCTGAATATCATTTCCAGCTCAGCCTCTCAATTCTCAAATCTTCCACTTTCACTTGTACTCAGACTGCCAATTGAGACTTTACAATAAGAGTGGAACTCACCTGTTCGGGAAATTCACTTTCATTTCTGCATTTCACAGGAGTTGGTAACACCCCAAGTTTCTCTGCTGCTGATCATGTAGAAAGAGAAACAAGGATGATGATTGGTTATTGATAGATCAGCTCGAGTTTACTAATGAGAATATGCAGCTCTCCGTTCCAGTAAAGCCTTAAAAAACAGCACTGCTTTCTTAGATTAATGACTTAGTGTCTAAACTCAGATTAAAGTGAGATTCTAGTCATTAGCCTTGACAATCTGCATGAAAAATGAGAGTCCTCACTTGGTCCTTTGTTCCAAAAAACATTAAGCTTCCTGTCAAAAACCTTGTTGTGTTGTTTGATTCCAGCCTTAATTTTAAAATGCAAAATAACAAGGTCATCCAAGTTTGGGAAAACTGTTTTATCTGAGCTTCTGAGACACCAAATCATTGCATCACATTAAGATTTCACTGTTCACTGCAGTATTAACACCTCACAGACGCCAGACTGAACCGTATTTTACAGAAACACTACAAACAACAAACAAGAGATGAAAAAAAATTTACTCCACTTCTACGTTGTCACATGAGCTTCCGGGTTATTGCAGATTTTCAATATTTCATCACCTTTAAAACACTTTATGGCGCGGACAGACACTGCATCTCTGATCTCTGTGCCCTTATCAACCTGCACGTAGTCTGAGCCTCTCAGGCAGGAACCTGTTGGCCGTCTCCGTGTCAAGGTGACCAAAGGGGACTGAGCTCTGCTGCTGGGGCATCTGGAATGACAAACCTGACAAACCTAAAGGAAAATTTTGACATCTTGGGAAATTTGCTTTTTCACTTTCTGGCTTTGTGGCACTCTTATATCTGCCTGTTAAACAAGAGGCTGCAACAAGTTTTAAAGCTAGCTAGCCTGAGTCTGTTAGCAGGTTATAAAGTCCACCCACGAGCATCTCTAAGCTCACTGATTAACATGATATGACTTGTTTGTTTAATCCATCAAAAAACAAAGTGTAGAAACAACAAATTTTTCGACTCTCATCTTCCTTTAAAATGGAAAAGTTGTCATTTTTCATGTTGAAGTTGATAAACTGTAAGAAGTTAATTAGCGAGCTTTCGTAGTCCTGATGGTGAGTTTTGCTGCCTTTGGAAGGAGCCAGGCTGCTTATTTCCTATTTTTAAAACTATTTTCTTAAAACGTATTTTTTTTCAAAGCCTTTTTTATTATCTTATTTAATTTGGGTTACTTGTTTTCCTGTGTTTTTATGTTTGTAGATTGACATATTGAAGGATGTAATAGTCCTTTTTGTAACACTTTGTTTGTGTGAAAAGATTTGTTTTCTTGTTGTTTTTAGTTAGCAGCGATAATCCCAGATGGTCTTTAACAAGCAGGTCTTTAAAACACATATATACACACACACTTGTACATACTGCAGGTAGACTTACACACACACACACACACACACACACACACACACACACACACACACACCACCCACAAAGACAAATACCAGGAGAATTTCCGTGACTCCCCTGAGGAGAGGGGTTTGGATACCCGCTCTGCTGAGTTCACGGCCCTGCGTCAGCTCCTCTGGTCGCTGTCTGTCTGAGCGTTTCCTTTGTAGACCATCCTGACAGTATCTGAGTAAACCACCCCAACCCCCCCACCCCCACCCCCCTGAGGCGGGTGTCCACAGAGAAAGAGACAACATGCATTTGACCTGCTACAATACTAACAAGCCTCTTTCAGAAGATGCCTCCTGCTTCCTTCTTTCAAACCATTTCCTTGTTTCTGCATGTTCCTCGAGTGTCCCCCAGCCATCTGGGTTTGAAAGCACCTTATTTGCCCACCCCGACTGTTGACAAAGTGTTATTCTTTTCTCTCACCAGCAGGCAGTGTCTGCCTGGGAGTTGCGGAGGCAGCAGTTTCAGGTTTCCTTCCACCGGCCCTGCTGGGAAGGGCGGCGCTATGACACTATTAGTCACCTCTGACACAGCGCAGCCTCTGTCTGCAGACCAGATGGAAGGAAAGTGTAAATGAGAGACCTCAGGGTGGCGGAGCGGACATGCCGCCGACCAACCCGAGGTCTGAGAGCGAGCCTGCATGCAGCCTAAAAGGCCTGAGTCTTTGCTATTACACTGTGATTCTGTCCACATACACACAACAGGTAAAACGACTGATCTCAGAGTCACAGCGCAGCGATGTCACATCCATTTTTTCTTTTGAAATCTCACAAATCAAAGCCAGATTATGACAGATCACTTGTACTGTGCCGAAGAGAGGCAGCGGTCACTGTCAGCTGCAGTGACTTAACATTACTTAGACTGTTGTGATTGAATTTTAGACCTAATCCTGTCTGCTATCAGTGTTCAGGTACCATGTCTGGGAGTCTGGTCAGTGTGAGTGGAGTCTCGAAGAACAGTTTTTTTTTTCTTCTTCTTCCTTTCTATTTTTTTTGTGTTTGGAGCGAGAGGAGGGGAGTGGAGTGGGCACTGCAGCTATATCTGCCTGGCTGCCTCTCTCTCCTTATCTCTGTGTTTGTACACTGTGTGCCAAGATCCAATCAATAGCCACTCCAGCCGTGGAGAGAGGAGAAGGTCAGCAGCCACACTGGAGGAGCCAGGCTGGGCAAACTGATGGAGACATGGAGGACACAGGAAACACATGACAGACAAAGCACGTCTCTTCTTTCGTGTTATTGAGAGATTCTGATTATTTCTGCCTCCTTTGGACTCTTAACACCATAAAACCCCTCTTTTAACATATTGATATTTTGACATCAGGTACAAGTATCTCCTTAGGAGTCGATGTAGGCTTGAAGCTCGAACTTTTTCTGACTCAATTAGATATTTTAGTAGAAAGATATCTGAAGTAGAGGGAGAATTCTACAGTGTTGCTCATCCCCACATGAAGAGGTCAGAGTTGCAGTTTTGGAAAACTGTGTGTGCATTTTGTAAACTTAATTAAGTAGCAATGCTTTAACCTGAGATCACTTAGGAGAAAAATATTACAAGTAAATAATAAATATTAATTGAACTGTCAGACGCATCAGGAGCAGCACATTCCTGTCACAGAGAGTTTTTCGCTTTCGTGCGAAACTGAGTGACTGACACCGTTCGTATCTTCTCAGCAAGGATTCCTCACATCATACATTGTCATCAAGTAATGTAACAGCATCCATTGTGACGCAGTGCCAGTTTTAATTAGAGTAACTAATTAATGCCAACTTGGTGCGAAAGCGCTCTGTGAGAGCTCAGTTCTTGACACTGGAGCTGCTCTGTGAATGGCTGTGTGATTGGTTTGTAATGAAAAGAGCTCTCCAACTACTGACTGCCTCTTTCAAAGGCCAACACCTGAATAGCCAATCAGCACTTTATCATGTGAATGAGATGATTCTGCAAAGTGAAACCATACAAGAGATGTGAACATTCACTTACACATTCACTGTATGACAGAAGTGAAAGGAGAGTCTCAAACAGATTTAATCATATGGAAGCAGAAAATATAAAGTTCTCCACAGTGTCTGTTTTATTACAGAACCACGTACAAATGAGACAGATGGCACCAGGCAGACGATTAGAAACGTTAGCTGTATATTCCCCCAAACATAGATAGTTTTGTAGCTTTGTTAGCATATATTCAAGACAGACACAAGCACTTCACCAGTCAAGCAAGCTGGCAGCACTCAAGTAAGTAAACTGCTTTTCCCCAAGCTGAGAGGTAAACAGCTCGAGATAACAGAGGTTTTTTCTTCCTTTCGTGGCAGACTGTTTGTGAATGCATTAGCTGTGGCCTAAACATCAAACAGGAAAAGAAAAAAAAACAATTTTTAAAAAAGCAAAATGCAAAAGAAAAAGACAAGGCAAACTTAAAGAACACAGCAGCATCAGCGGGAGGAAATTTAATTTTCACTCCGTATTTTTTTTTACTCGCAAAACTAAGTTCTGATGAAGTTTCTCGCCTGTTTGTTGTGAACTCCGTGGGTCCTTGCGTCACCTCTTGCCATTTTGCTTCTCTGTTCTTGCATTTTGTCATAAAATGTTCTTTGTTTGCTGCAGGAAGTTTTGCATTATGCTTGGCAGCTGCTAACAGGTATCTGGATGAAAGAGCTCGACTCCTTATCGTCTAATAATATGTTAATCACTGCCTACAGCACCTCGGTGTCAGAGCCGGAGAAGAAATTCCTCAGAGATGGAAAGGTCATCATCGTATCATTGCAGGTTTCTTGGCAACAATTCTTGTTTTTTTATGCCGCTTTGTTGTCCGATTCATTAGTGAGTGACCCTTATTCTGTCAGACGCTTAATGGCAGTCTGTTGTACGGCACAGAAATCTGAGGAGAAAGGTTGAGACGTGACTGCGACCAGACAGTTGACTAAGAAGGCTGGTCTACAGGGAGCAGAAGATAAGCAGGTTTATGATCTATGTCCTTATGTTATAGTGCTGTATGGCTTATTATCTCCAACCAATGGCTCCCCAAGGATACTGGATGCTTTATTATCACGCATCCCCACCCCTGCATCTCTCCCATCTCTGTGGCGATGAAGAACGTGGTAATGAGGGAGAGGCGGTGGGCGAGCGTATCAGGCACGGTTGTTAATGCGTGGCCTGCTGCTGATCTGGTGTCTGTGCTGGTGGAGGGGTTTAACTTTACAGTTTTACAACAACAGTACAGGTCAACTTTGTTTGGACAAAATATGGGAGATAAATAGATTCAAGTTTCACAGGTGAAGCTGGCTGAGTTTGAGGGAGTGATATTCACGCAGCGCTGACCCCTTGTTGATCCTTATTATAATGTCGGAAGGAAAGCACACAGATTTTGGGTTACTCAGACAGAGATAATATTTATTTTGGAAATTGGAACTTATTCACACCTTAAGGGCTTGGTGTTCTGCCTCTTCTCTCCTCCCATCTGTCTGTCTCCTTCTTTTGTCTCTTAAGTGTTTCTGTGAGGAGGAATTAAGCTAATGAAAAGTTCTTTAAAATGGCCTTCAGTGCCGTGAACCAGACTTCTGTGGATGTTGGATAGTTTGAGGACCTGGTTTTTCAGGAAATTAAGGTGGAAGAAGAATGTCATTTCAAACTGTGCCTGTGCAGCATTCAGCAGATACATCTCTCTCTCTCTTTCTGCCTCTTGTCGTCTTTTTGTGTCTCCTGCCTTTGAAAGAGGCAAATCTATCCCCATCCTCGCAGCTGCGTTACAGCCGTCTATCTGCCCTTGTCTGCCGGTGAATATTTACTATTTACTTCCCTAGATGACGCTCAGGATGGAGCGCTGAGCAGGGAGCACTCTCTCTGTCTCATTTGGGTGTCAGGGCTCAGTTCCCCTGGGGGACACGAGGAGGGAACAAAACAGATAGCATTCAAGGCTTTTAATAAATCAGAATACACCTTTCTGACAGTGTAATTGCTTTCCATTGCCCGGCCCAAATTTACCAGCAAGCAGGAAAAAGAAGGTAAAGAGGGAAGAAAACAAGAGAGAGTAAGAGACGAGGAGAGGAGAGTAACACAGAGCAGGCTGTACAGTAGATCATTTGTTTGGGGGAAAAGAATGAAAATTAATGAAAAGAGAGTTGCTCGCCCTCCAAAGGCAGCCAAGCTTGAAATTCACTTTGAGGGAAACTTAATTTGTTGTAAATGGGCAAAAAACATATTACTGCACCACGCGTGGAGGAGCTGCACGGTGTGTCCGTCTGCTGCGTCTGTCTGTCGGCATGTGTTTGTGGCAGATGAGGACGCTATGCTCTGAATAGCTCAGCTGAGAGGAGGGAAACACAGGAGCCTGTTAATAACTCCAGTAACAGCATTCTCTTTCTACATGACTGCTCTCCAGCACTTCCTTCTTGCACGTCTGAATACAACTTCAGGATGTGGCGGAGAACTTGTCAAAAGTTACTTGTAAGGAATAAAGTTTGCACATTCACTTCAGGTGTGTGCATATGTTTGTGCATGTGTGATTGCACTTACGTAGGTGAAAAAATATTTTGTTGTGTGTGTCCTTCAGCCGGCATTTACATTTTAGAGATGTTATGAAAAAGTTTGAAAAATATTTTGCCCAACATAACTTTCTGACGAACTTAAAAGGCTAAAAGAAAAGCCAAAAAAGGACTGGAAGCACATCCACTTCTTTCATTGAGAAATTCTGGATTTGTCAAACACTGACCTGGTGCCCCGCCCACCACGGCTGCTTGCTCTGTGGTTGGCCAAAGAAAGATCATTGAGCATTAAGATGGCTAGCTTTAGCATCAGAGATAGCTTCGGAGAGACATGCACATACTGTATGTTTCAGCTTCAGTTAGACCTTTGGCTCAAATGCAGAGTTTGTCCAAAGTTAGCGACTCTCAGAGGTGTCAGAAAGATTAGCATAGTGAGCATCTTTTACTTGTTTATGTTGTTTGTTAGCTTGTTAGCTTATAGCTATCAGTGACTGGCACAGCTGTGCTAATGCACACTTCCGTCTCTGTACTAACAAACTTTGTACTGAGCTGAAGGTTTACTGCATGTCATTCCTTTGTCTCTCCTTCTGACTGCCTCTGCCCCGTCCAATAAAGACAAACAATGCCGCAAAATATCTCATAAAGGGGGGTAAAAGATATATGAATATGACTATGCATTTTAAAGTTGTGGGGAAAATTCCTACATTCGTCTTTTAGAGCAAATAGTGTTTCCTTGCTGAGTTGTGGGGGGGGGACTGTGTGCAATGAGATAAATCTGTAGAGTAGAGTGCAGGAGTCTTGGTAAGAGAGCAGAGATAGCATAAAATACCAAATACTGTGTTGTTTTACTCCACAATATTGTAAAGTTTGCTATCATATCAGGCAGTAACGACAGTAAAAGAGATTGTCAAGCGCTCGAAATGGATATGAAACTTATCAACAACTGGAATGAACGTACAGGGATCAGCGTGCTCCGTCAGTCGCAGCTAGCATTGTGGATCATAACTCTAAGTTAGTATGTTAATGATGTTTTCTGCAAGAGAGAGAGAAACCTAAAGTTTAAATTCAGCAAAACTTTTCAACCTCTAGTTGCTCTTTGAGTGTGTGCGTTTGTGCGTAAGTATACAACACAGTGTGTGCATGCAGTGCAGTGGCTAATTTGGATGTTGCATTTATGTATGTATGTATGTGTGTGAACATCAGCTAGCATTTCTACAGGGTTAGATTACTTTTGAAGCCCAGATACAGAGGAATGATCCAACCCAATATGTGTAGTGATAAGCTGGAGCTAAAAGTCAAGGATGACTGACAGGTCATGGTTAAACGCAATGATTGCAGACTTGCTGCAGTTTTATCCTCGCCTACAGTTATAGACCTCGCCATTCAACGATTGCGTGTGATAGGAATTCTCTATGAAGCAGATTAGATGTCACATGACATCAAATCCTTGACCCGAGCCTGTACTGGGGGCTCTCAGCTTCCATTTCCTCAGTGTTCCCCTCAAGAGGTTGAGAGGGTATGAATGCTTTATGCTCTTACATGCCAAGTGTGTATCAGAAGTCCTCAATCTCTATACAAAGCACTCACTGATATCCTCTACGGGGCCCAGAAGAGTCAAGATTCATATGCAATGCAGTACAGTGCATTGGCTACATCTCTTGGTTGGATCACTTGGGCATGAGATGCTTAATTTTTCAGACATAAAATGGCAGGAAATGTCAATAAACAAATTACTTGCGGTGAGATCAGATCTTCAGTGTGATATATTCACTGCTCTTCAGGGGTTCTGCAGCTCTCTCCAGTCTGCTGGCCTCTCACCCATCCTTGGGCGAGGGCTCCAACTCCTCACCCTACCTCAGGCTCTGCCCCTCTGACTCGGGCCAGCAGCTCGGCACGCCTGGGGGGCCTGAAGACTCCCGATAACAAACAGCTCTGATCAAGCCACTGGCCTCCCTCACGCCTACACAGGCATTTACCCACCACAAAAACAAACACCTTGCTCTCATCCCAGGCAGGTTTTTTTTTCTTCACTGCACCACTCCCCAGTTGCATGAAATACATTTTCTTTTTTTCTTTTATTCTATCTTCTTTTTTTTTTTTTTTTTTACCTGAAGTGAGAAGGAGAAAAAAAAAATGAAGGAAGTGACGGGTTCCATTTTTCCTCCACTTTTCTATTCTCTCTCACCTCTCGTTTTCTTGCTTTCCCACTGCTGCCCGGTCCCAGCCTCTACGTGAGCTCGTGTGTGTGTCTGTGAGTGTGTGTTTCTCCCTCATGGTTGAACGTCAGCCTAAGTGTGAGAGAGATGGATGCCAGAGTCCCTTTCTCTCTCCTAAGGCGCCATGTCTCTCCTCTCTCTCTTCTGCCGGACTCGTCTGCACCTGCATATTGTGATATAGTGCCTCTGTTCAGCCAGTCGATTGCCTTTAACAGGACTGGGGCACACTGGCCAAATTGAAAGGGATTGCGGCCTGCTTTTCATCAGAGTCACAACAGAGCAGAGTGCAGGGTCCTTAGGGCACAAGGGGGCATGGAGGAGGTATGTGGGGTCTCTCTCTTTCCTTTTGCACTTTCTCTCCCAGGATTTCTCCCTCTTGAACGGTACTTTTTCTCTCCATATTTGTGTGCCTCATTGTTTGATGCCATCTGATGGCTGGGGAAACATTTTGCAGGAAATGAGTATTCTGTTTCCTGTCAATCCATTTCTCCATTTCCATGCAGGAGTTCCTATTGATAGCAAAGGAGAAAGAAAATCAACGGCAGTCTCAAAGAAAAATGTCTTCATTTTTCATTTGTTTGCCTCATACTTTTGAGATATGTCACATAGGTGTGCTTTCTTCTTTTCAAGTTTGCCTCTTCAATTCTCTTGTGGAAGACAGAATTTGAAAGGGAAGCCATCTCTTTAATAAAAAAGAAATCCTCTGCGTGCACCTTAATGAGTTAGCAACACTTATAGTTTCAGCCTGTTGTGTCAGTAAGGTGGCAGGCTGACATGCAGATATGTTGCCATACTAAGGAGAGAATATCTGAGACAGTAAAGCTCAATCTAAAAAGAAAAACAGTTTTTAAAATGAATATTGATAAAACTGAAACATTAATCACGCTAAAAGCATTCACTAAATCCCTTCTTCTGAATACAGTCTGGATATGTTACTGTTTGTGCATTATTTATTGCTATAGTAGCACTTTCTTCAGTTCAGGTACATTGAGTTATAGACATGAGTATGTAACTTCCTTTTGGTTGTTTTATTCCTTTCTTCTGTAGCTGCGTCCTGCTCCTACCCGCTGCTGCTGTGGCCCAATTTCAGTTTTTATCTAATTAAATCAGTCTTATCTAATTTAATCTAATTAAATTAGTTTCTAAGTTCCCAATATCTTATTGTTTCAAAAGTTAACAGTGGCGAGAATTAGGCTCAAGTCAGACAAGTCAGAATAATGTATTACGTCTGTCTGATCATTTGAAGTTTACTTTGGCCCAGTTGTCCATCATGAAGCATAGAAAATGAGCGCATTCACCCCACTGCCTCGGATAATAGATCGACAATATCTAGACAGATTACTGGCGGCAGTTACACAGGCTAGTGCCTGCATGCTAAGTTCCAAGGCGAAGACTTGACTCCAGTGACTGATGGCTTCAAATCACAGCGGATATGTGCATGACTGATGGAGACGAGACTTTTTACCTCCTTCCTTCCTCCCTCCCTCTCTTTCCTCCTCCATCCTTGGTTGCTGTGGAAACGCTCGGGTAGATTTGAGGTCCCTGTCACCTATTGTTCCCCTGAAGTTGTTAAACTTTACTGCCCACATGACAGTCTCACAGGGACGTGTGAAAGCATGGAGAGAGAAAGCACGCATGCAAGCACATGTACCAAGTGTACATCAAGACATACACTTTCAGACACAACGGGCACACACTCTGGTTTCCTGAAAGGAATCTACGATCTGTTTAGTGTCTTGACCTCAATGTTCAGTGCTTTTTCTCTATTGACTTAAGAAATGGCGAAGGGAAAAGGAGGAGCAGGGGTGAGAGAGGACAACAGAGAGGGCACTTGAAAAGGCACTAACCTTTTCCTGCTTGGTGTGTGTCCGATAGAGACTCCCCGTAGTACACCATTGTGGAGCTGTCAGGCTGCCTCCCTATGAATTCAGAGTGACGCTCAAGAGGTACATAACGCCTTGTCTAGGGCTCCTTCAGTGTCCATCTTTATTCATGGATCAATAGTTGTCTTTATTGTGGATTCCTTCTCCCTCCTCTTCTTCTCCTTCCCTCTCCCTCCTTCCCCCCATTCATCTTTGACAGGGCAGCCCTAAATGTCTGCTTTAACTAGCTGCTCACAGCTCTCCTCAAAACACATTTACATACACATCAATCACGCTGTCAAAGGTAAAGGCATGACGCCGTGTAAAAACCAGAATTGGATTATGGCCTTGTCTCATCCCTGACACTGACTGCTTGGCTGGCTGGCTGACTAGACTGTTGATGTACAAGTTAAACAGCCTGAATTGTTATTGGCTGGTGTTTCTCCCTTAGTGCTTAGTGTTTACTGCATGCATGTTTTATGGTGCCAAACAAAGTCTGCAGGACCAAAAGAAACGTCTTTTTCTCACTTAAACTAAAACACCTACGCACACAGGTCTAACTTTGCCTGTTAAAACAGCTAGAACTGTTAATTTTGATTAATTTTGATTGTAGAGTGACTATTTCTCAATGAAATGAAGTCATTTAAAGAAGCATTTTTGCAATATTGGGCAAAGATTCTGTCATAAGTACCACACCTTTTTTTAACAAACACATGCATTTTTTAGGAAAAGACACCACAGGTAAACAGAGTATCATCAGATATCACCAAGACACTTTCCCGGTTTATTTATACAACTGTGGCCCCTCATTCTATTTTCTGACCAGCCAATGCTTTGTTGAAATTTTTTTAAGTTTAAGCCAAAAAAATAAAAAAGAGGTTAGCGAAACATTGTAATTTGGATTCAAATAACTTAGGTTAGACTACGATTGTGGTAAAGAGGAAAGACACATTCACTGTTGATACAAACTGTTGTCTAACAAAACAGAGTCTGACTCTATTGTTGACCAAACCGCCTCCTAATGTAAAATCACAGTAACACCAGTTCCACCTGCACTTTTGGGAGACGACAGTCATAGTTTGCACAGACACAAGAGGGAGGAGCTTGTTGTTGGGTGAAAATAAGTCATTTTTAACACTTAAGCAAACAAACAGTGCTGTTTTTTTCCCATGAAGTCTCGATGAAACTCACTAGTCGTTTCAATATTCTCTTCCACATTGGTTAATGATAGACAGAGTAAACTCAGCTGCACTAGGGCCCACTGAATTTTTTTTATTAAAAAATATAAAGACTCTCTGAAGTTAAGTTCAAACGGTAAAGCCCGGGGTTGAGGGTGAGGAAAATTTGGAGTGGGGTGGAACTGGTTGATGCAGAAAAAGCCCTCTGCGGTGGGGCCTTGGAGACAGCAGCGAGTATCACCAGGCCCATCATCATGGCTCGTTCGAGTGTTTGATCCTCGCAGAGGCACCGACTCCTCCAGGCAGAGTTCGTACAGCCGAAGGGTGGCATCTCCATCGCCTCCATTGGCAAACACAGTATGTTGGAAAAAAAAGAGTGAGCCTGAACCCTGAGGTGTTTCCATCTGCTGGTGTGAAGTCCTCTTATTGCGTCTCCGAAACACTGGTAATTAACAAATACTATACCATACTGTAAATGCTATTTTTGGCGTTAAAAAAAAAAAAAACATCACAGAAACTGAAGCTCGTTAATTAGAGTGTATTTATGGCAATTAGAGCAGCCTGGGAGAGACTAACTGAGAGAATTCTTAATGTTTGACCCTGAGATATGTATCATTTAACACTTGCTACTGTGAATACCAATGCTATCCTCAGTTCAGATGATATTTTTAACAACTGTAGCTGCTGTGTGATGGCCCTGGGCTCCGCTGTTTTCACTCTTAACAGCTGAGAGGGAGTTTGGTTTGAAAGCCCGTCCACTAGTTGATGTAGACTTATTAAAGTGTTGTAGAAAGTTGGCGGTTTTACACCATTGTGATGGTTTAGTGTGATGATCTGCCCCGTGTTTTCACTCCATTCCCTGCATTATGCTACTGTCTCTCGGCAGGGAGTCTGACCACGAATATTTCACTATCCAATTACCAGGTGAAATTGGCTGTTTAATTTTACAGCCTCAATGAAGGCGCTCTATCAGAATGATGGCCATTCAGTTAGCCCCCTTACACCACCCCAGGCAGCCTGCTCATCTGAGAAAACTTTCCTTGTGTGTGTGTGTGAGTGTGGCTGTGTGTGTGTGTATGTGTGTACATCTGTCCGTGTAGATGTGTGTTTGCAGAGTGCACTGAAAAAAGCACTGGAGAAATATAAATCAAGCAAGGTGATGATAACTTTGGCGTTGACACTGTGATCCATCGTCTTGCCTCCGCGCTGACTGTTTTCATTTTAGCCAGCAGCAGGCTGCGACTAAGAGGCTTTCTACCAAAATATAATTGTTTCGGAGTAATGAGCTGGAAAAAAGGACAGAGAAAAGGCAAAAAGCAATAGAGAGAGAGAGAAAGAGAGAGCTTGGAGAGTGACTATTAGTTGGAGAGAAACCCAATTGAACGCTCCACGGTAAACATGACTGACAAAACAAGCTGCAATTTGGAACCCTGCATTTAATAATGGCCTCCCCCCTTCTGGTAGCTTGGACTGTCCGTGCAGTCTGACTGCTGCCCCCCTTTAGTTAACACACACCAAGCTAACACACATCTAATACTGGGACTGTGTGTGAACATGTAATGTCACTGACACACATGTGACAGTTTACATGCTACTTCCTCTTGCTATATTTGCTGTGTGTCCTTGAAAAACACAACTTAAGAGTCGTTTCAAACCAGATCTTGGATTTAGAAAAGTCATTGCTGCTTTTATCGACAAAATACATGAATGTGTTTAACCTCTGATCACAGTTGTTTAATATTGGCTCAGTGCATAGACGTATATCCAATCCAGTTATTAATCAGCGTCAGAGGCATTTACAACACTGGTATCTGCATCAGTACGATCTGTTTGGATAAATTTCTTCATTCCGACATTTTGTCTGAAAAATTATAGAATATAGTAAAATGTCCATCTCAAGTCTCAGTGGTCTTGTTTTGTTTGACCCACAGTCCAAAACCCAAGAGTCAGTTTATTGTCATGGAAGATCAAAAAAAGCTGAAAATTATTAGACTCTGGAAAAAAAGGAAAAATTATTTTTTCTGTTCAAAAAGTGACTAAAACAATGATTCACTTAACAGGAAAAATTACTCATTTATCTTTCCATCTATGAATTAATAAACTAATTCTGCTTTAACCTCATTAGCTTTAATTTCACTTTACAATACAGTTCAACACGGTCTGGAAATGACATGCTGTCATGAATAATTAGCAGCACGAGTGTGATGCTTAAACACAAAAGAGACCAAACGCAATGAACAATGTTAAAGATTAACTGAATGGAAAGCTTTTTTTTCAAATCTCTGTATCTACAGATATTATGAAATATCATTATTGTAAGTCACTTTAATCGTACAATGGAAACTTTTATTGAGACAGCCTAAGTCTCAAGTCGCCCGAGCCAAAAGCATCATGACTTTTCATCTTAGACAAGTATTTTCTGTCACTTCCTGTTTTGATCTGTAGACGTAATATTTTTACTTCCCATGTTTGACAACTGGAGATTTGTGTTCCTGTTCTAATTTCTCTCTAACAGAACAAATGAGTTAAACTGAGAATTCGTGTAATGCATGTGTTTTATTACAGGGTTTTACCTTTTTAAATCCCTTTTTCACAGGTTAGTGTTGATTTACTGCACTCTTGTTTTGACCAACAGTTAGTCAAGATGTCCCTTTGATACCCAGAGGTGAAAAGGACGAATAAGCTCGGAGGAAATTCCTTATCTGACTGGGAACGCACAGGGAATTATGGGAATGTTTAAGTATGTGTGTGTGTGTATGTGATTGTGTGTGTGTGTGTGTGTGTGTGTGTGTGTGTGTGATTGTGTGTGTGTGTGTGTGTGTGTGTGTGTGTGTGTGTGTGTGTGTGTGTGTTTGTGTGTGTGCATGTGTGTGAACATACAATTTGCTTTCACTTTTCACGTTTTTTAATCTATATAACTCTGTATCAGAGAAGGGGGTGGGATTGTAAATTAGATGGCTCCAACATTACTTTGAGGGCGAGCAAGGGCAAGAAAGAGCTACCAGGTTGGGCAGATAACATTGATTTTGATTAAGACTGAGGAAAGAGAAATACAGAGAGAGAGAGAGAGAGGAAGAGAGAGAGAAGGAACAGGAGCAAGCTGTCTGCAAGACATCAAACTTTCTACTCTTCCTCAGATCAAAATTACCACCTTAGATGGGAATGAGAATTTTAATTAGAACTCAGGGCTATCTCATCTCAGTGTGTGTGTCTGTGTGTGTGTGTGTGTGTGTGTGTGTGTGTGTGTGTGTGTGTAGCAAAAAGACTAATTCCAACCACACACTCCCCCACCCCTACCTTCACAGGCCACTTTGTCCGTTATTTAATAGGCTCTTTGTTATCTATCTACTTGGGTTTGCCAGGTACTTAGAGCCCCTCCACTGGAATATTAGGTATTCTGATGAGGCAGGCAGCTGTGTGCTCCACGCAGATGGTGCCTGCTGTAATCAGCCCCCTTAAAAGAACGCCTCTCATATCTCCCCCCCAAACTTATCCTTTTTTATGATTACAAAACACAGAGCCACAATTTGTTATGAACAAGATATATTTACTGGCAGCCTAAAATACAGTGGCGCCCAACAAATCAATCCCTTTCGGTTTGATTCGTATTGCTGAGTGCACTCTCTTAGATGAGGACATTTGGTAATAGGGACCATGAATAGCATTCAAATTTGCCCTCTCCAAATGGGATATTATGTGATACAACTGGTAGAAATAGAGACTTTGTCGAAAAATGGTGCGCAGTGTATTGAATCTTTTGGCTGCGGTGGTCAAGGACGGAGCCGTAACCTCTGCATGGGCCAGGCTGCAGTCGGGGAAATCAATCGGTTAAGAAACAAATGACGAATTTCAGCACAAACACAACAAAAATGCTCATCTGTGGTAGCAGCCACTTGAAAACACACGAGCAGGGAATCAGACAGTATTGGCGATGTCAGTAATGCAAGATGTGAAAAACTGTGTGGCTTGCATTTTCTGTTGAGACTACCTCGATATTTTCCGATTTGTAAAGAAGTTACTGACGTTGCATAATTTCAGCAGACACTAAAGAGGTCGTAGAATTTTATATACTTATCCATAGAGCGGGGGACTTGTATTTATATCTGAAGTTAATGGATTGTAGGGAGAAGAAGAACGTGTAAAAACAGTGTAATGGATGCAGTGATGTATTCTTCCCATTTCCAAATCCCTCTGATTTCTGAATGTGTGCAAATAATGCGTGTGAGTCTTTCTAACGTTGCAGAGAACGGGGCAGTAAGCATCGTCAGGTGTAGGCTGGGACCTTATCAATGAAGCGGCTGAGCCTGTAATTAGTGCTATAATCACCTCCCTAATTTAACCACTGCTCAGCGTCTCACCCAGCTCGCTGCTGCTCTCTCAAGCCCCCCCCATCCTTTTTCTTTTCCCTGCCTCTCACACTTTGTTTTTCGAACACACACTCCACCCTCATTCTGCCTCCATATCTGTCTTAATCTTACTTGTTTTTGTCATTTTTCTCTTCATTTCATCCCTTTCTCCCTCCGTCTCTGTCTTTGACTCGACCCGACGCTGCTGTCCTTCACCCGCGAGGGTCTCAAGCCAAATGAGTGAATTCGTCTCATTAGTAGTGCATTGGGCCAACATGCCCGGAGGGAGACTGAGTGAGCTTAGCAGTGAACAGCTCAGCAGAGCTCTGAGGGGTCAATGAGCTAGTTAAGGAGTGATGTTTGATACCAGACCGTTAGGCAGGGGGGTGGGGAGGTTTATAGTTTCCTTCATTTGCAAAGGTGATTTAATCCATAAGTACAAGCGAGAGGGGAAGTATGCACAGTGCACAGAAACCTGCTAAGGGAGCGCATTCAGTGATATTAATGAGTTTATTTTTTGCAGCACTTTTGCAAACAAAGTTATGAAATTCTGAACAGTATAAATAAAGTACTTAACAGAGTCATTAAGATCAAAAGAGAGCTCTTTTAATTTTCTGCAACCACTCCACTTCACAGAACATCTTCAGGGCTGCACCATCAATCTTCGCTCACTAACTTCACAGAAAAGATGATGATGATGTTATATTCATTTTTACCGCTGTGCTTCCTTCTTTTTTCAGTTGTCACAATGCTTGAGGTATGCTGAAGTACAAAGACCAGATGGGGTATAAATACTGTTTCACTGTGGTGCAGCCAAACGAGCACTTCACAAAGTATGAAAAGCAGACTGTGCTGTGCTAAGCAAACAAAACCAACAGGAGGATATTTCTGTATTTTCTTGGAAGAGGATGTCATTATCTGTCAAAAAGGCCGAGACATTACAGCCTGCTGACCGAGCACACACAGCGTAAAAAGGGGAAAATAGAAAGAATATATGATTAACAATACAAATAAGATAGAAACAGATTACTGTTGTCACAACAAAACATGTTGTGACGACAGAACTCTAAATTTTAGGTGAAAGTTTTTGGTTTTATTTTTTGGGGGTCATCAAAATAAAGTGGCAGACTATACTCACCTCAGTTTCTGGGATGAATAAATTCTACTCTTTCGTTAAGTTCATCTTACAAAATGTATCATACTTCAGTGTTTTGTCGCCTGAAAGCAGAGACGACATTGTTTTCTTTACTGCCGCATTAGACATCATCTCTGGTTATGGCGAAATGGGTTTTAATGTATCCTGAAATGTATGTAAATTCAGCTCAAAGAGGAACATCGTCTGTCCTTGAAAGCCTGTTTGGACTGCTGTATATTTATATTGTACTTGTTTTGCTTTAGTGTATTTGTACTCCTGCATCTACCAGACAAATCCATCAGCCTCATCTCAGAAAAAGCCAGACCGGTCTCTCCTTCCAGCCCATTACGCACATCATGTCTGTGAGTGTGCTGCTTTTAAGAGGCAGAAAGCAGCTGATTTGATTTAACATTGTTGAAGCCTGCCCAACTGCACCTGATAAAAAGATATTTTTTCAATTATCCATATATTGTTGCTGCCTTGGCCCCTCTTTGAGCCTGTGCCCCACATGGCAGAGTTGGTTTTTTTCTGTGTATCCGTGATATTGAGCTTCCACATGTGGCTGGATTGGGAATAATGGAGCCATAAGAAATGTTGTCTTTTGCCGCGTTTTGCTGTCCTTGTTTTATTGACTTTTTACATTTCTGAATCCCAAATTACAACAATAAATCTTTTCGGCAAATATTCCAATCAAGATAAATTCTAAGTGTTTTATCATAATACTACTACTTTTGTTCATCCGTTTAACACATTACAGTTCCTTACTTTATGTTCCTTAGGCTCTATTAATGGAATAAGACATATGCTGCTCTGTGTGTGGTTGCTGTTGTGTTTATTGGTGTTGGAAAGAAATCAGAAGGAAGTGCAGCTGTCTGTCTGTGTTCGTGTCTGACTGCCAGAAGAGGCCGGGGAGATGTATTGTGCTTGCACACGAGCACACGCAAGCCGTAATGCTGCCGCCACGGGGGCCACTTGGCATGTAGCCTTTCTTGTGCTGTTCTGTAATGTGATTTGTCCTGTCTATTGATACCCCAAAATGCCCTGCTCTCCCCCCCCTCAACCCTCTCGTTAGCCCCCACCCAACACTCTTCACCCCCACTTCCAATTTCCACACTAACCCAATTAGCATCTCGTCAATAATGCTCAGCATTTCATTTTGCTGCTTTAATTAACAAATTCAATTTGCTCGAAACTGCTGTGAAAACAAATTAAAAGCACGGCAAATTAAAAGCCCTCAGTTCCAGTGGATATAGCTAAGGTGATTACAGATGCGTCAAATGACTGTTTTCTTGTTTGTTTTATCTCAAGAGAGGAAAAGAGACTCCTGAGAGGAGTGGAAACCTTGGGGTGCTGGGGCAGTATAAGATCTGGAAGTGCAAGGGAGGGCGAATTTTGGCATCAAGGAGGTGGGGGGGGGAGGCCGGTGTGGGTGCATCCTTTTCCACAGGGAGGCACCACAACAACAAGGGCTCTGTCACAGTGGAAAAACACCTCATACTGTACACACATGCAGTACTTTTGAGTTGTTTCCTTTCAAATCACCAAAACCAAATAAATTTGTGTACACATAAAGTTGTTAGTATATTATATTAAAAACAAATGATGATACAGTACATTACTATATGAAATGTATTACTGAAAACTTCCACCTCGTGCCAGACTGGTGACACCTTTAATCCTCCCTCCTTCCTCACAGGATTAAGGGTCTCGCTCAGGGAGGTGGGCCCCCTGCTGTGGGGGGGCTGTCCAACTGGCAAGAGGAGGGCAAGATTTTTCACACAGTTGGGCGCTCTTTTTTTCGTATGAGCTAACTCGGGTCGTGTAAAAGCTCCGTGGTGGCGGTGCGTTCGGTGGATGATGAAGGCTCATGGCTTCTTTCTCAACTCTTCCATTGGAAAACACAGCAGATACCAAGCTCGGGGCCTGATGCGTAAACGCCATTCATCTGCTGATTACCACACAGGAAGTGGTATTTATAAAAAAAAAGCAGAGTGAGACTTCAGACCAGGCGTTCCAGCTGTTCTCTGGAGCCAGATGTGGGGGGATGATAAGGTGGAGAAGAAGAATGAAGTGAGAGACGTGACCTTATGATAAAAGATTGGTTCTGCAAGTTGTTTTCCAATTACACTGACTGAGTTATTATTTTTTGCTGTTCACCAAAAATCAAAAGGCACTTCTATTAACTTGATTTTAATTAATTAGACGTGCAGAATTTAGCATTTTTTATTTACAGTTGAGCACCGTTTTTCTATTTAATTCTCTTTTCAATTTATCCCCAATTGTAAAGCACTTTACTCTTTCTTCTTTTTTTTTTTACCATGAGAGCTATTAAATAATCATTGATCATTTTTCTGATGTTAATAATGATGATCAAGCACTGCTGCTCGTTACAGTTTACAGGTTAATGCGAATTATGATATGGGTGCTTTTCATAGCCGCCCTGTGTCATGGTCAGGTGTGATTCCCCCTCTCTGACTGAGTGTGAGTTGCTTCCCAACAGGCAGAACGATTATTGTCAGTGTTGTCTTGCAGATAATCTACTAGGCCGTCATCATAATGTGTCTGGAGGTCAAGTGATCAACGAGTCGCTTCACTCTCTAATGTACGTCTACAGCTATGATCCTACAATGAACATGTAGGAACTGAGTGAGAGATATTCAGAGGGTGCTTTGCATTAAAAGATGGTTCAGGCAGGTGTTCAGGATCCTGCTCTGAAGCCCCCGTACAGGTAATCCAGGTGTATTCATGTGGGTAGAAAGAGAGGGAACTCATCCCATCCTGCCTGAATGCTTTAGGATTCAAAGGAAGAGCTTTGACTCTGAACTAAGAGCTTAATAACATTTCCGAATGGTTTTTAAAGTAGGTTATGATGTCATCACTTATTTTGTTGATGTATTTGTTACATGAAACTCCTCATGAAGCAGTAATCTTAGTTGATTTGATGGGGTCTCTATCTAGGAACTTGTTTTATCGACGTGTGTTATTGCTGCTTTTATTTGGTGCGTACTGTATCTGCTTCTCTCTGAGCCGTCTACCCGTCTTCATTCCACCTCCCTGCCTGCTTCTCTCGTCCAAATGAAACTGATAGCTCGTTGTTTGGCCGCCTTGGGAAACACTCAGGCCTCAAGATTCCCAGCAATCAGCAGAAAGGCAATTCCTCGTATTAAATCTCATTCTGGCTGCTGTTCCTGTCTCGCTGCATTTGGACACAGACAGGTTATACAGCAGCAGACCAGACAGGCTCCACAACAGCAACTACTCAACCTCTTGACCAGCCCAGTTCACCAGCACACACACACACACACACTCACACTGCTAATGGAAGTGGCCGTAAGCCAGGTACCTGTGATGGTCAATGCGGCTTTGTTTAGCTCGGGTGTTAAATTGATTTTTAGGTTCCAAGTCACAAGGCATTGGCAGCAAGCTGACCCTCTTCTGACAGAGAGAGAGAAAGTGAGTGTGAGTGAGAGGGAGACACACTTCACAGCGTAACTTTCTCTCCTCCACACAGAAACTCACCGCTACTTGTGAGCGCAGTTTCCTCTTGTGAGTGTGTCCTCATCAAACGAGTGTCCTCTGATGATCATTCTGCTCCATCATCTTTTTATTTCTTTATTTCCTGCTTCTTTGTGTCTCCCTGCTTATCATCCTTCCTGGTTTTTTCTCCGTTTCACTCTCATTCTAAGCTGTGATTAGAAGTTACCAGACACCAAACAGCGCATCATCTGGTCCACACGTCAACATCTGAGGAGGGTTTCAGCTGCTTTGACACGGGCAAAGAAACACACACACACACACACACATCTCTCACATCTTGCAGATTAACTATATGTGTGTGTTTGTGTGTGTTTTGTGTTTTGTTTGCTGTATTTGTGTTGCAGTGCATCTCCCTCCCCGCCTCCCTCCCTTTCTCTTCTCCGCTAGCAGCTAATTATTGTCCCGCTTAATTACCAGTAACACAGCAGTCCAGCCTGCTCCGGCTTTAAAGAACTATTCAGCACTCCATTCCGATACCTGATTGAACTCGGCTAAATGGGAAAGTTGTGCTGCAGAAAACGCTTTAGTCACACAACATTTTGTTTCATTTCTTTTCTAATATGTCTCTCACTGTCTGGTTACTTGAAGATAACAGACATTTGAATTTGTTTTGGGGATATCATAAAAAAATAAAAATAACAGGTTTTGAAATGAAAAAAAAAAGGCAGCAAGACACGAGGAGAGGAGAACTGCTCTGTGGCTTGCACGCATATACATTCACTGCTCCTGTTGTTATCCCAGAAAGGCAATAAACCAATAGGAACATACACGTCTTCTGACCTTCAGCTCCAATTAGGCCCAGAGGAGAGATAGGTGAACTTTTCAACCTTACGTCTTGTCTATTGATACTCCAATAGGGTTCTGTGTGAAGACAGGGGGATTGGCACGTCAATATTCAAGCTAACTGCTGTGCAGGAAACTTAAGTTTCAGTTTCAGTCGCAAAACTTTGAAAGTTTGTCGTCTATGAAAGCAGCTCTGAGTCCCATATGGAGGAATCTTAGCTCCATTTTCTGTCCCATTCTCACAGCTGATTGAAGACCAACAACAGAAATAATGGAAATACAAGACTATGAAACCATAGTGGATTTTCCACTTTTCTACTGGTTACTGGAGTATTTTTAAAAGATAAAACATTTTAACACACAGAAGAAGAGCCAGCACACAGGAACGTAATGGAAAGACTGATGATGGAGAGCAGTTTACATGCAATGATGATGCAGTGACGCATCAAGGGCCGTAATTTAACATGAATGACTCGTTTCACATTACCTGCATGGTATAGCATTACAATATCATATCATGCTGTATTAATATTTTCTGTTCAGGAAGAAAAACAGCGATATAAAAGAGTCCTGATGTGTTATCCAGTCCAGAAAACATAAATGTCAAGTGTTTTAATTGAGTAATGCAATCAGACCCTGTAATGTTGGAGCAGCCAGGCCTTGATCTCCGCTCAGTGATGCTGCAGGGTCGTCCTGACTGTGTGTGTGTGTGTGTGTGTGTGTGTGTGTGTGTGTGCGTGCCGCTGTGAGGCCATTGATTCAGCGTTCACTGGTAAATACCAGGTCACTACACCTGCACTCCATCAGGCAGGGGTCAATCACAGCCACATGGGGAAATGATGACAGGACAGAGTCCTTCTGTGTCTCAGTGTGTACGAGTGCAAATGTGTGTCGAAGTATCAAGTATGCTCTCAGTGTCCTCAAGTCATTGATTGGTCCCCAGTGTCAAGACGCTGTCATTGATTCTTTGCCGGGTCACGGAGGAAACTCTTGGCTCAGCAGGTGCTGAGGTTACCCGCTTGTGCCAAGCAGACACACACACACACACACATTGCTTTACATACTTAACAAGATACTTATTGCCTGATAAATATGATAAACAGCAGATATGACAGCATGCTATGTAGATCCAGAACTCTATAATATACAGGGCTGACAGTCGGATAGTTGCAGTTATTAAATCGGAAACAAACAAATTTACCAGTTTTGCCAATAACTGATGCCGGGTGACATTTGGGCAGGTGAGGCTCCACGCTGCAGAGCTGCTCCTGTTTGCATAGAAGAAACATTCATGTTTAGAGTGTTGACCACAGACACACAGACCCCCTGGTGGAGTCAGACCTGCAGCTGATTAGCAGCTACCCACTGGCCCACAGAGGCCCCCCAACCGCAGCGCCAAAGATCAGCACGGTGAGCAAATTTATAATTGCTGTGTTAACTGCATGCGAAATGAATCCAAGCACACAAGGCACGACCGCTCTTGGTCGCCATATGATTGGTTGCTGACTGTTGTAGCATTTAAAAGGCTGTATTTTAAACCGGGTCTGGTGCAGCGATCCCTTCACATTAAGTGCGACATGTTCTGCCGTCCATCACCTCCAGCAAACTTCAGAGAACAGTGAGGGCGAAACAGCAACACTGATCCGTCTTAATGTTTCACCGACTGTTCTGTGGTCCGTCTCAGCTAGAAACACTTCATCTGTCAGCATGTTAGCATGTCTGTTTGAAATAAATACTGACTGTTCTCATTAAAGCACAGCGTGATCCACGTGCCATGTTTGTGGGAGGGGCTAAGCAGGGTTGTTCAAAATGTGTTTAGGGGAAACAGAATGTCAGATGCTGTGGAGATCATTCATTCCCAAGGGGCAAACTCCCCACTTCCGCATTGAAGCCGACCAGGAAGTACAAAAACTTGCAATTCCTCGACTGACCACTTGAGGCTCCAAAAGGGAGCAAATTCTCATTGGAGCCCATGTTAAAATGGCCAACTTTTCACTTTGACTCAGGCAGAAGCCAATGGGTGACGTCACGGAGGGTTCGTCCAGTGTTTTATACAGTCAATGGGGCATAGTTAGCATGCTAATGTTAGCATAGCTTCAACCTGAATGCTAACTGTGGCGGCAGCAGCTTCCTGCTCTCACACACGTCTTATTGAAACGACAGGCACGAGTGTTTCTCTAAAACCTTCTCGCTCTCTCACACTGTTTCTGCTTTCACTTTGACCACGAAGGCGACGCTCAAAGTACAGACGAGAAAACAGCATCGAATCCAGTATTAAGAGTTAAAAGGAACAAATATGAACTAAAATCTGCTCCTTCAGACAGATGTATCAGCGCACAGCTCAGTCAGACTGCTGATGTTAAAGAACCACAGACCTGAACGGTCACAAAGCTCTGTCTGATAAACGATCAATGAGTCAGGCAGACCAGACGTCATGAACTGAACAACCCGTCCAGTCCTGCTGTCTGTGCTGCGACAGGATGGAGAGCTGAACTAGAGGCTGCAGTCCACCCTCATTCTACCTCCTGCCCATAATGCATGAAGATATTTATCAATTTATTAATTTATTAACAAATATTTCAGTGCAAAGTGGTCGTGTGTTGACCCCGTCAGGTCCGGCTGACGGCGTGTAGATGCTGCAAACAGAGGCTGAGCAGAGATGGAAGATATTTACTCGTCTGCTGCTTCTGCTCTGAGAAAAACAACCTGAAACAGCTTCTGGAGTCAAACTGAATCATTTATTATTGTTACAGCAGCCGACAGAATATTTCACCGGGAACATAAATGAGACAACAAGCCGAAAGAGACGAAGAGACAGCAGGACTGCCTGAGACGAGCAGCGACGATCAGCACCGTCACCAAAACAAATGCATCATCCACGCAGAAACGAGACGCGACTCTGCTCGGAGTGCACTTAGCTAATGCACCACATGCTGACACAAACGAGCCCTTTTATTGTATTTGTGTCAAAGTCTTTTGAATCTGCAGTAAAAAAAATCCTCAGACTCACTCAGACCTGCTCTTGGTTTCAGTCTCATAAATTTAACAGAAATGTTTTTCCAACAAGAAGCAGATCAGCTCACAGACTCCGACAGCTGCAAGAAGACACGACTACAAACCCTGAAGATGGAGTTCAGGAGCTTCACACCTCAGACAGGAAACTTAACATTTCTCTGAAAATGTTTACTGAAAACGATTGTACACGTAGAAAAACATTTTACAGGATCTTTACTGTCCCCAGATTCAGACCAGAAGAGTTTGAGCTCTTGTCGTCGCAGGATTTGTTGTCTGGAAGGAAGCACTCGAGTCTTATTTGTGCAAGAATTCAGGCGAAAGACGAGCAGCTCTGTTTGTCCACATTCAGCCTCGGCGTTCGAGACAGAAAGAAACGTCCCTGAGACGTCCAAAAACCCACAAAGCCCTGAATCCAAACCAAAGACCAGAGGACACTGAAGCTCACGTCTCAGAGTCCATGAAGGCCACAGCAGGTCTGAGGCTCGGAGTTTATTTATCGTGTTAAAGAGTAAAAATTCTGCTGAAGACTGTAGTTTATGTTGGTTTTTAACAGGAAGTTTTATTCAATAAAAACCAGTTTCTGCTCTTTTACAACATGAAAGCGTAAAAACAAAAACTTCACATGAATTTAAACTGCAGCTTGAAGAACAAACAGATCTTTAATTTAAAACAACCTTTTTCATTTTCATCAGCTCGGACCTTGTAAGAAATTAAACTTTAAGGGATTCAAACTTACAAAAGAACAAGAAGACTATTTCACATTTTTAATCTTTACATTAAAATTTACATCACAGTTCACCAAATCTAAAGGTCATTTAACGGCATTATTCCTGTGAATCGATCAATCAGTCAGACTTGAATCACTGTGAAAGTTTCATCAGATTCAGCTCCTCTGCACATTCTCTGCAGCCTTGGTTTTAGAAATGTTAATCATTGAGATTTGATCAATAAATATGATTAAAAACAGACTTTTTGCTGCAGGAAACAGACATGAAGAGTGAAGTCCTGAATCACAATTAGCAGATAATTTAAATCCAGTTCAGACTGATCATTTAAAAAGTTGCATTCATTATTTCACTTGCTCAAGCTGATTGGTTCTTTTTCATCTCACAGCTTCATTTAAAAGAATTTTAACAAGAAGGATGATTTAACTGGTGCAAAAGACCAGAACACAAAGTTATTCCCACATGAGAACGATCAGAATAAATCTCAAGATTTTCTCTGTTTGATCATCAGATCCAGATTTAAAAAGACACAAAATCAAATCAATCAAATTCAGCCAAAGGAACAAAACATCTTCCACCAAACAGCCCGTTTAGGTTCCTGCTCATTAACACCGAAAACCCAGTCAAACCAGCAGAAGATCAGCTCCTCCCACTAACAACGACACCCTCCAACCAGAAACCAGCCCACCCGCCCGCTCCGAACACACCAAACCAAACGCACCCAGACCAGAAGGAGGCAGAGGCAGCGAGAAAAGGCCCGAACATCCAGAGAAAGAAAGACCGAAGACAGCGAGAGGCGACAAAAACAAAGAGAGACGTCGTCCTTTCTGAGCGGAAACAGGCCTGAGGACGAGACGAGGCACTGCGGCTTCAAACAAGGCCTGCAAAGACAGAAACACACACGTTAACACACACTGATGCACACACACACACACACACACACACACACACACAGTGACACACCGAGTTATTCTGACACACACTGAAACACTCTGATACTGTGACACACCGAGGTTAAAGTTAATGAAACTGGATCAGCTGAACGTGATGTGAACCGATAAATCCTGATTCAAACCTGTTTAATTGACCTCCGAGGCATCAAATTCTTGAAGGGAAACGGTTATGAAGTTTGTCTGCTCTCATGCAAGAGTGTGGGACATTTACTAAGAGTGTTTGTGTGTGTGTGTGTGTGTGAGCTGAGATGTGAAGTGACCCATTTAAAGCTTGTGTGAGGTGTAAAGCCAGGAAACAGCTGATCTGTGCTAACATCTTTCATGCTAACCCAGTTAGCATGATGTTCCATCAGACTCGACCTCACTGCTGAAGTGCCTCAGAGCAACACACACTCACTCACACACACACACACACTGACAGACTGACAGGCAGACAGTCTGACCTTCTGTCTGTCTGTCTGTCTGTCTGTCTGACATTTCACATCAACCTCTGAAATCATCTCACAAATGATGACGTCATGTTTCAGAAGGTTCAGCAGTTTCATGGAACAGCTGCTCACTTTTGTTTTCAACCCAACATCAGCAGGAAAAAGTGCTTTGTTGGGGACTATTTTCAGTGGCGGATTAATTCACATGTAGAGCTCCGGTGAATACTTGAGGCAGTGTTCTGAAGGTGTGATGAAGGAACATGTCAGCCAGTGAAACACTGTGGTTTGATTTTTAAAATATCACGTCCACGTCGACTTACAGAGAGAGACAGAGACAGAGATTACTGCAGTAACACACAGTCAGACTGCAGTAACGCACAGTCAGACTGCAGTAACGCACAGTCAGACTGCAGTAACGCACAGTCAGACTGCAGTAATACACAGTCAGAGTGCAGTAACACACAGTCAGACTGCAGTAACGCACAGTGAAACTGCAGTAACACACAGTCAGACTGCAGTAACGCACAGTGAAACTGCAGTAATACACAGTCAGAGTGCAGTAATACACAGTCAGACTGCAGTAATACACAGTCGGACTGCAGTAACGCACAGTCAGAGTGCAGTAACACACAGTCGGACTGCAGTAACACACAGTCAGACTGCAGTAACGCACAGTCGGACTGCAGTAACACACAGTCGGACTGCAGTAACGCACAGTCGGACTGCAGTAATACACAGTCAGATTTCTGCTGCTTCACATGCAGCACAAACCCAGAAAGAGAAGTGTTTTTATTGCATTTGCTTTAAGGTCACTGCAGCAGCTCTGCAGCCTGTACGGAGGTGAAGTTCAGCTCCATCACTGTAACCGACGGAGCAGCACAGCACTGAGGTTCATTCCTTCAGCATCAGATGTGTCTGCAGCTGTGACTCGTCTGAAACCAACAACCTGGACGCTGCAGGACTGAAGGTTTGATCTTCTCTGAGTGTGTGAGGCTGCAGCTTTCAGAGTTCAGCGTTGGTTCTTCTTCTCAAACCTTTGGCCTCATGTTTGCGTTAAAGACTGAGATGTTTTATTTTGAAAGCTCTCTGTGAGTGTGAAGCTGAGTCACTGCTGTGTGTGTGTGTGTGTGTGTGAGAGAGAGACTGACCTTTGGCTTCCTCCAGGTCAGAGTTCAGCTCCTGCTCTAATTGGCTGGGAGGTCTGTAGGGCGGCGGCTGCCTCATGGGGGGCGGAGCTAAAGCTGGTTGCTGTACAGGTGAAAACAAACAAACTGATTTGCTTCCTGTTTGTTTCGTTCAGACTTCAGAACATCAGAACTGCGACTCAGATCAGAATGTTAGTTTGATTTTTATTATAATGACTCTGTGTTTGTTTCATATCATGTTAAAGGTTCGACTTCCCCTCCAACTTCAGACTGAAACCCTTCAGTTCAGGGCTGTGCTGCCCTCTGCTGCCCTCTGCTGGACTCTACAGGACTCACAGTTTGATGTTAGTAATAAGATTCAACCTCAGCCTGTTTGTTTTTTGTATCATCTGTCTGTCTTTCCACTGAGCTCATGCAGTTTGTGAGTTTTCAGTTTCTGAGTTGAAAAATAAAATAAAATAAAACAGTTTTTGAAGTGAAATAAAAAATTTAGCAGCTCCAGACTGTCAACACATGAGAGTGAAGATTCTGTTCTTACCGGAGAATCTGTCCTCTTTGCTTTGTGTTTACTGTAGCTGGAGGCTGTTACAGACACAGGCTGAAACACACACACATTGTGAGACTCATCTCATTAGCATTATTAATCACAGTGTGTGTGACACATGTAAACTGTGTGTGTGTGTGTGTGTGTGGAGGTTAAACATGAGCTCATGATTTCCTCAGGAAGCGTCAGAAATGAGACGAGTGTGTGTTTCATGTTTGCGTGACTGATTGATGACGTCATCCAGAGTTAAAATGGCGTCTGTTTGTTCTTTCAAAACCTCTTCCTGATGCTTAGCGTGCGTGCGTGCGTGCGTGCGTGCATGTATGTGTGCATGCATGCATGTGTTGGTACCCGTGGAGTAGCTGACAGGCTCTGGACGATGAAGACGACGGGGCTCGGAGCTGATTTGATGGCGCTGACCGCCTCCTCGTGACTTGCAGCTTGTAGGTCAACACCTGACACCTGTGCAGGACACACACACAAACACACACAGATATGAAGCTAAACACTCAGTCAGGTGTTACACCAGGTGGAGTCGCCTGCTGAAAATCAAGAGTTAAAAATGACTTGTTGGTTCTAAAGCTTCATGTTTTTCCTCTCAAACAGTAACGAGGTTTAAAAATCAGACAGAAAGAATTTCACAGCAAAATATGTTTTAAAAAATCCAGACTTTCAGGATTTAATTGAGGTTATGATGCTCTCTTCAACACCACCTGGTGGAGAAGTTTGGAACTGCAGCAGCAGGTGACCTCGGTGTGAAACCACAGACACATGAGAGACAAACACTCATTTTACAGCCACGAAGCTGCAGAGTTACAACAACTTTACCTCCAGGATTTTGTCTCCGGTCTTCAGGCACTTCGTTTTGGCAGCAGGACTGTTTGCTAAAACCTGTTTGATGAAGATTCCCTTCAGTTCCTCTCCGTTCCTCAGACGCTTGATGACGTGACGACCTCCCACGATGCTCAGACCCAAAGACTGACCCTCCTCAGGCCACACCTCCACCCTGCGGGGCAGAGAGACTGTTTGTTACCCCACTTATACTCACAGAAAGGTGCTGATGCTGATTATCCAGCATCTTTATGGGGTTTTGACCTGATGAATGTCTGAACTGAGAACCTGAGCTGCTGTTTTGGAAGTGAACTCTTCTCACAGCAGCTAATTCTGGTCTGTTTCAGCGGTTCTTCTCATCAACTGGACAAAATCTTCACTGATCTTCCATCTCTCCCTTTTCTTCCAGTTCATCCAGAACTGGCTCATGGTGGCAGCAGGCTTCGTGAGGTTGTCCAGATGTTCACAGGTGTTGTTTCTTCTCCTTGACGTTCTCCAGCTCTTCTTGAGAGAACCAGCAGAGTCTCCAGACCAGATAAGATATATTTACCCTGTAGGACCTTCTGGTTCTACATCAGGTTCTCCTCTCAGCTGGATGAGCCCAGAAAACCAGCTCCTTTCATCATGAAGACCCAGAAACCTCACAGAGGAACCATCAACCACAACACAAGCTCAGAGCAGGTGAAGGTAAACTACAAGCTTTGCCTCCGTGGTCAGCTGACTCCGCCCTCACCTGCCCGTCCACGTCACACCTGTGCATGTCAGCATTAAGCTTAAACACAATTGATCTTCTTCTTCTTTGGATTCTGCTTCATTCAGACGTTCAGAACATCATCTCAGCTGCTGAAACACCACAGTGGATTTATGTGTGTGTGTGTGTGTGTGTGTGTGAGTGTGTGTGTTACCTGCGGGGGGGTCCCCAGTGGCTGAAGGCAGGCGTCTCCTCCCCCTCCCCCTCCTCCCTCTCAGGTAGATTACTGTAAACACACACACACACACACACACACTGAGCTGCAGGTTTGCACAGTTGTTGTTTCTAACCAGCTGGAGGTGCAGCAGGTCTCCTACCTCTGGTCTCCTCTGATTGGTAGAGAGCCTCCTCGCTGGCCCCGCCTCCTCCTCCTCTCTGTGTCCATCATCATCCTGACAGACCTGAAAGACAGAAACCAACAAATTCTTTTTAATCAAAGATGTTTCGCTGATTAAATTCACCACAGACGTCTGAAAACTTTCCTGCTGATGTAAAAAGTGAAGCTCATGATGCAAATATCAGGATTGGAGAAAGAATTCATCTTCAGAAACCTCAAAATAAAACCTTTAACACCATGAAACTCAGAGTCAGCGGAGATCTTAAAGTTTCCAAAGATATCAAATCAAACTTTTGGTAAAATGTTCCTAAAAAAATCTAGAACATCTTCACCAGACAAAACGTTTAAGACACAAACATAAAGAGAAAAACAAATAAAATAAATAAAAGAAAAAAGTAGAAAAAAAGTTCAGTCTAATGTTACAAATTAAAAATGTTCAGTGATGTTGGATTTATACTTTTATCAATGAAAAACTGAACTTAACCAGAAGAGGGCGACAGAGAGCTGTGAAACAACCAGGACCAGAGAGAAGAGGAGCAAGAGAGGAGAAGGAGACAAAAGAAGGTGATGGAGGAGGGGAGAGATGAGCTGATGGAGGAAAAGTAAGATGGAGAGGAGGAGGAAGAGGAGGAGGAGGAGTAGGAGAAGGAGGAGGAGCAGGAGGAGGAGGAGGAGATACTGACTCTGTGTCTGTGTCTGTGAGAGTGAGATCAGACTCTGCTTCACTGTCTCTGGAGTCTGGAAGACCTACACACACACACACACACACACACACACACACACACACACACACACACACACACACACACACACACACACACA
>JAQMCX010000046.1:1895011-1945957 GCA_029814765.1 Acanthurus leucopareius
TAGCTGAGTGGGTGCGCTGTCCGTCCTTCGACCCCGCCTCTTTTCCCATATTTGGTTTTTCGTCGTTTAGGCGGGCTTTCGGCGGAGTCAGGCTCAGACAAATGGCGGCACCCAGGCCGAGATTTCTGAGGCTTCACTTTTGCTCAGGCAGAAACCAATGGGTGATGTCACGGAGGGTTTGTCCGGTGTTTTATACAGTCAATGTTCATTCCCCAAACAAACTCTGCCTTAATGAGTTTATGTCACCTCAGCGTGACTGCTTATGCATATGAGGAAAAGATCTGAGCAGTTTATATCATATTTTTTTATTTAAAAGTTGGTGGTGATGAAGTGTCCACAAACAGCAAACTGAATCTGAACATTAAGTATTTTTTAAGTACAAGTATTATAACACTTTAAGCCATCAGTCAGTGATCTGCTGTGTCCAACAGGCAGGAATCTGGTAACAAGGCCTTTAAGTGATCATCACTAGTTGTTAACTGATCACCACCAGGCTGAAGAGAGAGGATGTTACTGAGGAGGGGTGCTGTTGGCCCACAGGTGCTGTGACAGATTTCTAAATTAACCTGTTTAGAGGATGAAAGGACTGATGATGCTGTGAAGAAGACTGAGGCAGAGACTTGGCTAGCAGATGTGTTGGGCAACTACGTGATTGACTGACTCACATCTGCAAAAAGAACAAATTTTGCACACTGGTCCAGGTTGTGTGGATGTAGACTGCCTGTCTTGCATGCGTTGAAGCTGTGCACCTCAAACCTCACTGGCATTATCATTCTGCAGCCCTCCTCCATGGCTCCTTCTGTATTTTCTGTAGATCTTCAATTCTTTCAGACATAAAAGCCCTTAGTCATACAGCAGGATCTTCAGATCTCTGGTAACCCAGGGCCGTTAAGCACAGTTGTTTTTAACTCTAAATTTTATGTACAGCAACTGTGTTTTAATGTGCAAAGCCATCTGTCTGCTCCACGTGCATCCCACTGAAGACTCATCAGTCAGTGGTCGTCTCTGCACAGGAAGACCTTATGAAACCGGAAACTTTGCTTTGCTTATTTTTGAAGCCAACACTCATCTACATCTTGTCCAAAGCTTCTTTACATAAAGAGGAAAAGATTCACTCTCCAGTTGGTCGCCACAGACGAGAACGCACATTTCAAACTTGCACACTGTCAGCAAGGCCACACCCAAACCCTCACTCATGTGAGTCTGTGCAGAACGAACGTTTTGTTATCACTTGCTGAGCCATTATTGGCATCTTTATCACATTATTGTCTTTAAACTGGATGATTGATTATTAAAAAAGAGCCAAGTTGGGTGCTGCGGTTGTACAGCTGACACCCATTGGGGTCCTTGTTGAAAAGCAGGTGACTGGACTGACCGTCCATGACAGGAAGATGAAGGACAGGCTCCTCACAGCTAGCTTAGGTGCTCTTTTAATTGGTTGTCGTGAATATTTAATGAAATCATGATGAAATGGGTTAAATGACCATATGCATACAGCACGTGTGTGTTTGACTGCATGCTTGCTTATTCATGTGTCAGCATCGGCTACATGTACTATCTGTACATGCCTGCTGTTGTGCACATTATCAAATTACTGCAGCCCACAGTGCTGGAGGGAGTGCAATAAAGGCAGCAGCAGGGAGGACTGTGTGCCCTGTGCAGGTGGCCGTGGCCGTCCCCTCCCTCTGCTCAAGAGGAAGCTGCTCTCCGCTCTCACAAGGAATAAATCTTTTATTTGGTTTGTTGTATTTTTAACCAAGGGCTCCTGGTCACGCAACAAAGCCTTGCTCTCCTTCCCCTCTGCTCCCATCCGTCCTCTCCTTCCTCTCAGCGCCACAACACACATCACCTTACACCGTCATGCAAGTGGAGACAAGATCACGTTTCTCTTGGCAAGTAGACATTTTTCTACAGTAACAAACCCAAAGGGATGTTTTTTTTTACTACTCTCAGTGGTTCATTCTTTTGGCAAAACTGACAAATACAAATCTCTAACTCTGATACATAGTGTGCATTTTCTTACATATGGTTATCAAAAAGATTTTTGTATATTTAAAATCATGTCAGTCTTGAACTATTAAATTGTAAAGTTTTCAAACATTTGCTCGCGGTCCACTTGTTTTCCTCGGACTCCGTGTTGCTTGACGTTACTTTATCCGGCTGGACGGCCACACCCAAACATAACCTGAAAAGCTCATCCCATTAGCTCATTCTTACCTCACCTCCCCTCTCTGTTACCAAGGGACCATGACTAAGATGCAGCCAGACACACAGGCTGGGTTGCAGCAGATGAGTCCAGGCATTTTGTGTGGATAAGTGTGTGTGTGTGTGTGTGTGTGTGTGGTAGAGGTGGGGGTGCAAGGTTGTGTGAACATACACAAAAGTGGAAACAGTGACTCAGATGTGATGCCAGATGAGGTAGACATCAGAGATGAGATGAGAGAACCAGAGGAAGATGGAAGATGATTCAGGCTGTTGAGAAGGATTCTCTCACTCGCAGCCTCATCAGCCATCGACCCCGCATATATGACAGGGGGGTGTTTATGTGTTTATGTGTGTGTGTGTGTGTGTGTGTTTGTGGTTCATAAGGGAAAGCAGTGTGACTGCATCTAGATGCTTATTTCCTGTATGTGACCTCATCAGGAGAGCAGGAGGATGAAACCAGGATCGCAGCACACAGCAATAATTAATGCACTTAGCGAGCTCAAAGCCAACGTTGCATTTAGAAAAAACACAACAGCAGCCAGACGTACATTTCATGTGATGCTGTCAGAAAAACACCACCTGACTCTGCTGTTCCCCTCAACTCTGCCTGCTGAGTGTTTCAGCGTCTTCAGCGTTGTATCAGGAAAGAGTCCACCTCTGGTCTTTGCATCACTGCTGATGGCAGCTGGAGACCATAAATACCACAGCAGAGTCATTTTATTCAGAATAACTACAGATTTTCCCTGTGAAGACAACAAAAAACAGATTCATGTCTTAAAGCATGTTTGTGGTTACTTTTTGTAAAGTGCAAAATGGCCGCTAGAGTCAGAGATGTATGAAATAATGGTGCTAACAGTCCGTTATTATGGAGATTCACTTAATACTATTACTACTATACTACTACTACTAAGTATAATGATAAAAATAATAATAATAATAAAATAATTATGATAATAATATGAATTCCTTTCACATTAAATATTTCACTGCTGATGGATGTGTTGTATTTTTCATCAGATGCATCAAACTCTTCACCTAAGAAACTTTTAAAAAAATGTGCACACAGTGAGACGGTTGCAGTGTAATTTAGCCGAATTGGCTTTAAATTAATTTGAAATGAGCCACAAAATGATGGCTAAGATTTTAGTTACTCCCCCTCCCTTCCATCCTTCCTTCCTTCCTCCCTTCCTCCCTTCCTCCCTTCCTCCCCCGATGGCTCCTCTGCCTCTCCTCTTCTTCTGCTTCCTCATTCTCCCTTTTCTCTGCGATAACAATCAGCAAATATGAAAAGTAAATTCTGGAGGAAATGTTGGCAAATGGGTTTTGGGGTAGATTGTGCATGAATATTTAATTTAGCCATAAAGTAGGGATTTAGTACATTAATAGCTTTTCCACTGCTGTCACTCTATTTGACCCCCACCCTCCCAACCTCCCACCCAGATTAGGATGGTGCCACAGTCTGCTATCTGCTCTGCTGATTGGTTCTGTTAATGACCACATTTATACTGATTAGAATAATATAGATTACTTCAGAGGGGGTGCAGGGTTGTCAGACTCATATTAGAAGACTGTTTATTAAATAAGATTTTTTTTTTCTCAGTAATATTCAAGAGAAAATAATAGAAACTAATAACAAGAAAATCTGATAAAGACATTTATAGAGAAACGGAGCACTTTGTCTTTTAGTCAGAATATCAATTTTACATCGGTTTGAAGTCTTTGCAAAATTGCGTCTTTCCACTTAAGGGAGGTGAAGATCGAACTTCATCAGGACCTGCGCTCATAAAACATCCAGGAACAGGAGCCTGTTGGTCAGCTCACATGCCTGGAAAGATAAAACGATAAAACTTAATTATGTTTTCATATCACACTGTGGCTATTTTAAGATGATTTGGGTCCGGTCTCTTGGTTCGTATCTGTGTTGTTTACTGTGCTGCTGGCCGCCAAGTCGAGTCGAGCCCGAGTCCTCGACCACCGTGACAGCTGGGGCGTCCGTCACCTCCGTCTCCCAACTGCTTCCTTGTTTTCTGACCTGAAAACACTTTAACTGGCAGGACCCGTCTGGATTCACCTGTGACAAACATCTGTGTACCTGAGCAGAGACGTTTTTTTTGCGAGTAATGATTCACCTTTCTATGAGCTCTAAACAAATGTGACCCGCTGCATCAGGTTCGTCCAATCAGCATCTTTTAATCCAACAACAGTGAAAAACATTTTTGTGGCATTCAAAAAACTGAAAACATAATCATTTTATTTCTCTGTGTAGTGAGTCTCACCAACCTGGTCTTTGAGAATAAAATCAATCAGTCGTTTAGTTGATAATAAATACTCACAGCAGTTCGGATCTGAAGCTGTTCAGTGTGTGTGTGTGTGTGTGTTGTGTCATTATGCTGGTGAGGGGGGCAGTGGCCAGCCACTCTGAGGCTGGCTTCAACCGGGGTGTGATCCCTCAGCTCTTGGCTGTGTTTGATAAAGATTAATTCAATCCTATTTTCTGCCCTGAAATGCTTTTGCTAATGTAATTCTCTCTGTGTCAGATTGGCCGCTCTCTCTCTTTGTGTGTGTGTCTGTCTCTCTCTCCCTCCTAAGGAACACTAAGCACCTTATCCATGTTAAGGACTAACAAAAGCAGCAGGAAGAGAGAGAAGTGGCAGCGTGTTGTAATTCTCCACCACAGATTCATTATCTGTGTATAAGTTCTGGCAGGCTGAACGGAGCTCACACTTTTCATCTGCTGGTTGCAGATTGTGTGTGTGTGTTTGCGTGTGTGTGTGTGTGTATAAAATGATTCTTGAGGATTTTGAGAATCGGTTTTTAAGTGCCGCCTGGTTTTGAAGTTACTTGGTATGTCCTGAGTCTGTGCATCTACTGCCATTCATGTTTCCATCATTAAACCACAGTGAAATATGATTTTCAAATTATGTTTTAGTAATTAGTTTGACATAATTGCACTTGCAGAGAACAAGAGAGCCAGTAGAGGGTGCTGCACAATTCAGTTTATCATTTAATCAGCCTCTCTGCTATTAAAAGCCTTTATTTACAAAAAGTTTAGACATGACAAATTGAGATGGATTTATTGTAATTCCTTCTTATTATTAATATTTTGTGATATTTCACTCTTTTTGTGATGTACAGCATCTTTCACAAGAGATGGAAATGACACAAGTTAAAGACATTTACAACAAAATCTGGAAAAAAGATCAAAAGCAGATATTTAAATCAAATAATGACAATGATTGAGTAATAATGATAAATGCAGGGTTAAAAGAAACTTGTGTGTGTGTCTGGAGTGTGAATGGAGGTTGGCAGGTGCAGGCTGTGTGTGTGTGTGTGAGTGTGTGTGTGTGAATCTGGTTGGGAGGGAGTTTGTGTGTAATGATCCTTTATGATCTCAGCTCCCTTGTTGATCTGTGTCTCATGTTGTCACAGTGACCTCTACTGCTTACATGGTCACCCACGCCAGCATCCGAACCTCCTCCGTCACACACGACACACACACTACAGCCACATCTGCACAAGTAACATGCACATGTGTGTGTGTGGTGTGTGTGTTTTTACACACAAATGAATCTGCAGCTCTTCTCAAACATTTTAGCTTCAAACTAACCAACTTCTGTGCTTCTCAGCTCTTTGCTCTGGGCGATGAACAAGTCCCTGTTTTAGCCAGTGAAATATTTAAATACATTTTCTAATCTTGAAAAATACATATTTTAATTTTAATTTTAAATTTAAATTTAACAGAAAAATCCCTGTGCGTTCATGGAAGGGAAGATAGATGACTTATGCCTTTCTGTCATTCATTATTATAATTTTCTCTTTAATATAAAGTAACTTTAAAGGGAAACTCAACCAATATTACATGTCAACTTCGGACCAGAGTTCATGTTTATGGAGTCTCTGGCCTTGGAGATCCAGGTTTTTGTTTTTAAATTTGTTTTACAAATTTCCCAGTAAATAAAAAATCAGTTCTAAACCACTGAAACAAAAGAATAGAAGAAAAAAAAATTCAAGGCAAAATTAAATGTTTTAGTTTAAAGTCAAACTCAAACTGCTAAGATTTGAAGTAAACTAAGCAAAATAAAACAACAAAAAACTTCTCTGACCTGTTTTCTTTTATTCAGAAATGTTTGTTTTCTTCTCAAAACGTCTTAAATATGAAGAAAAAAGATTTAGAGGGAAAAATATTTCAAAAAGCTCTAAATCTGATTGTGAAACTAGTGGAAGTGAATTATGACTAATGATTTAAAACACTAAATTTCAAGCAAAAAAATGGACAAAACGAGTCAAATTCTAACTGTTGTTATTTAGTTTGAGATACAAATTATTTTGTTTCTAAACCTTTTAGTCGAAATAGTTGGCGTGAAATTCTTAATTTTTTTTTAAAGTTTTTCGGTAGTGTGTCGGGGGGGACCCCAGGAAAAATTGTATCATTTATTTCAACTACAATTTCCTCCTTAAATGACACAATGATGGAGTTTATGACTGTTTTGGTCTCAACTCTTCCTTTAATGAAACCTCAGTCATTCAGGGGTCTGCGGTGAACCTGCTGTAGTTTCTGCATCTTTGACATGAAAAAGTTTTAAAAGCCCTGTTCTCCTTTATTAACACAAACCTCTGCCTAACATATTTTACAAAGATATTCTTCTTCTTTGTTTCAACTCCATCTTCAGCTTTTGTCCTGCAGAAGATTAGTTGGACTCTTAATGTTGCATCGTTTACTACAGAGCCGGTGAACTCGTGTTTGTTGTTCCATCCTTGAACCCGGTGGTCCCCTTTGCACTCATATTGTGTATTATAAGTCACTCCAAGTAAGAGCATCTACTAAATACTAAAGTAAGTGTGTGGTAGTAGCCTATCAGAGGGCTGCACTCCACCAGCACTGTATGTGAGAGAGAAGGAGCTCGCTGAGAGCCTCTCTGCTTTCCCTCTCAGCAACTGGTTAATATGGTGCTTGAATGTTAATGCAGTCTGGTCCTAAAAGCTGGCTTTGACTGTGACCTATACTGTGTGTGTGTGTGTGTGTGTGTGTGTGTCTCTCTCTCTCTTTCACACACACACGCACACACACACACACACACTTGACTATTGAGCACTGCAGTAATCAACACCTCAGCCCTCCTCATCAACCAGTCCCTCAGGAAAGAAGATCTCCACATCCTAGGAAAGGATGAAGGGTTTCTGTATCTGTGTGTTCGTGTGTGTGTGTGTGTGTGTGTTGAAAGGCAGCAGGTTAAAGAGAGGGGTAGCCAGCTAGCACCTACTCTAGACTCCTTCTAGGCTGCAAGTGTAAAATTACACACTCTTTCAAACACACTCCATCTAACCCCCCGAGGTCGTGTAGACACACAGACACACAAGTGTTTGAGAAACTACTTAGAGTTACACAAGCTTGAAGGTTCTTTATATTGGATGTTGAACTCAACCAAGACTTACCACAACACATGTACGGTTTTGTAACCGTGTCTCAAACTATTGTGTAAAAATGAAGACGCTGCTTCTCTCAAGCCTGAAGTTTTCCAACAGCAGCACTGAGTCAGATTTTAATAAGTCAAAATGTATTTTATTAAAGAAGTGGAAGTCTGTGTGTTTACAGCTAGCAGCCAGTATTTATACAGGTAGGTTTCAGCACAGTCAAGCAGCAACCTCCAGGGCTGGAAAAGAGAAGTAAACACTGAAGTCCAAAAAAACTTTTACTTCCTCCAATGGCCACTTGAGGCTGGCTCCAGAAGTTACTCCGTCCCCACAGAGTCCCTTATTAACATGCCCAGCTTTAAGACAAAATAACATGTTTACGGCCAAGTGCAAATAAATGTTTTGGCCTCTTTAGCTTATTTTTTAAACCATTAGAAATGTAGAGAATGTATTTTTTAAAATAAAACTCACTCAAAACAGGAAACCACAAACTTCAGGATGACATCACAGTGCTTCTGTCTGTTATTTAATACACTGTCTGCATGCAAAATATGAAATAAAACACAAAAACACAAAAACAAAGGACACATGTGAAGTGAACTTAACTTCCATCAAACTGCTTCTGAGCAAACAATAAGTTACGTGCAAGATGAACTGATCCATTTTTACAAGATTCCATGTTAATTTCAGATAATTGATGATTATTTCAGAACATTTTCTGACTTTTTTCTTCTTTTTTTTGCAGCAACAACGGCGTCTGGACCTGTTAACCATCACCAACACAGGTAAGTCCCTGACATCTCATGACCTCGCTCTCACTCATAGTTCACCTCTGCACTTCAGCACTTCCACCACTGATCCAAATGTGCACTGTGATGCTCCCATAAGAAGCTCTGCAGTGTTTCTTCTAACCAGCTTCTACATGCTAAAAGGGTCACAAGCTGCTTTCTGAGTGCTGCTCTCCTACACACATGCATCACTGCTCACAAAGGCGGAAGGACAGAGAACTTGTGCTGTAAATAAATTAAAAAATTTAAAACAAAAAGATGTTTTTAAACCTTGAGCAGAAGCTGCTGATTTGAAGTCAGTTACCTGAGCAGAGTCATGTGTGTTAAGAGACGTATGTGATGTATGAAATGTCACAGAGCTCCTGCCTTGAAGCTTCTATAATGGGATAAATTGGAGCTCATGAATTTCAGTGGGGACACAAGTCATTTAGGCAAACGTGCCCCCCAGCTTCTGCTCGGTGTGTGTGCTTACATCCTGCTTTGCATCTGTGTGTGTGTGTCAGAGCAGGTTTGTAAAGAATGAGAGAGACTTTGTGCTCATCTGAGGTTTTTTAAAGAGAAACTTGACTGTCATGATTCTCCGTCTGTATGAATTACATTTGTGTGTATGTAACTCCTACGGTAATTTTTTTTGTACACAGTTACTTTCATTATCACATTCAGATGGTATTTTGACTAATGGTTATCAAAACACTTTAATGAAGACACCAAAACCATTAAATGTGTTTGTTTTGATCTAATTGGATGATTAGTTTCTTATTACGTGCCAGCCTTTGTGCAACACCTGATCACAGCCTGTGTGTGTAGGCGTGTGTTTGTCTGCGCACTCGACTGAACAACTGTGTGTGTGTGTGTGCATGCGTGCGTGTGTGTGCATGTATGTCTTTATTAGTGTGGCCCTTTTTGTTGCAGTGTGTGTGTTTGGTTGTCTGTAAGTTAGAAGTTGCTTAATGGGCTGCGATGTTATGAAACTTCCCACATGTGTTAAATTCTGTCATGAAACAGCTGAAATGATTTGTGGGCATACAAACACACACTCCAGAGGCAGTCACACACTTTTTGCCCTGACAAACACTCATGCTTAATATAAGATGATACTTAGAGCTGCAACATTGATTTAATTAATTGATTAGTCGATAGGAAGAAAAGATAAATGTTGTTTTAGTAATTCTCCGAAGTGCAAACTATCCCTCATGAAGATGCTTGTCTACATCATATATGATAGTAAATATAGTGTTTTTTGGGAGTTTTTTTGATGCGAGGTAATATACGTAGGTTTGGGGAAGAGTTTTTTATAAATACACTTCAAAAACCTGCTGCAATAAAAGCAAAAAGCACCTGAATGCTGATGTACACTACTTAATCGTGCAGATACAGTAGAAAACACTGCAAGCTAAACACATGCAAACAATATTAAGATGATATAAACATCTCTAAAATAGTTTATGAACAGCTGAGATGCTGAATCACTTATGCACCACTGAAAAATGAGTTTTAGTAAACAAACTGACTGGACTGTTTTTATTTAATGTTAGCTAACATACAGTATGACTGCTCTGGGTCGGGTTACATTTGTTTTCAGTGCGTATAGAAAAGGTTAAATATGTTTACAACTGGTACAAAGTAGCTGTAAAAGTGTCCAATATGCGCCTCAGACTTGTAGCAGTCAGGCGCACATATGGTGCTCCAAGTTCGATGGGATGCAGAAACATGTCACATCGTAGTTCCACTGTTAGAAATCGATGCCTGTCTCTAACTGCAGGGAGGCAGCTGTGAGAACGAGGGATCCGCTGAGATGGAAAGCAAGGAGAAAACTGGAAAAATGGGGGAGGAGAAACAGATGGGGACGGCAAGGAGAATACAGAGACCCATATGTTAAAGTATCTGGATGATCTAATATGCTTTGATTAGAATAATGCATATGAGGCTCATGGAGACCCGGTTAATTTAGCAGGTTTACGTTGCAGCTGTTCCTCAGGCCCTGGGCTGAGGCGAGACTCGCCCCTGGCCTTCACAGCCTGACAGAGGGCAACCAGAGAGCAGGGAGGCTGAGAAAGACTTTAGAGCAACACCTTTATGGAGAGCTGAGGAAGACAAAAAGGGGGCGGGGTTAGATTTTATTTAGATAAAAATACGATAATATGTACGTATGTTTACACAACTTCATCCGCTGGCAGTGTTCCTGACGTCCTGCAGTGTCTGACGTCCCATAAGTAGGTATTTTAGGTATTAATGCTTAATGTTAATTAATGTTTAAAGCTTTTTATGTCTGGTTTGTGGAAGTTTCTGTGTTTAACAAACTTGTAAAAGACTCGACAGTCATCTGGCTGTTTTTGTTCATGCAAAGTGAGGGAGGAATTGGCAAAAAGTTATTTTCATAAAAGTTCCCAAGAAAATCTTGAAGACATCAACAAAAGTCACTTGAGTCCCTTGAAATGATGAATTTCCATCATTTTCTTGGTGACGGGTGAATTTTCAGACCAATCAGAGACATTTTTTTAACTCCCTCCTTCTCTCCGTTTGGATCTTTAGTCACCTGCCTCTTTCACTTATCCGGTTGGGTATCACTCAGTGGGATTCGAGTGGGATGTGGGCAGATATCGACAGCACTCTTCTTCACTCACAAATCAACACTCACCCACTCGCACCTGTTTTAATAAATACACCTGTGAGTGGTCCGTCAGTGCTTTTTGTAGCTGGAAGCAGCTCAGGATACATCGGCCAGTTTCTTACAAACTGTCCACAAATATCAACTTCTGACTAAACATGTGGCAACAAATAGGACATTTGCACCTTTTTATATGTAAAAACACCATAGACTCTCTGTTTTCTACCACAACTTTTCTATTTCTTTAGTTGTGTTGCAAAATGTGAACACAGGAAGTCATTTTCCTACATTTAAGCTCAAGCTTAGAGAGTGCAGGGCCTCATTATGGGTATGGTGTGTAAATTGACAGCAAAAAGAATCAAATTTAAATTAAATTCTACACAAAGCTGCTCTTTTTTTTTCCTTTCCAATCCTTTTTCATTGGTTGGAAAAACCTCGGTGCTCGGTGGTCTCCTCCGTCAGGTAAAACGCCAAAACAACCTGATAACTACAGAAAAAAAGTCATAAAATCGTACAGTTACTTTCACTGTGACTTCCCATTATTCCTATTCCTGTTTTTTAAACTCTAGAGTTTATTCTAACAGAAGGAGCAGCAGAGAAACTGGCACTTTCAGGGTTTAGTCTTTACTTACTTTACTCACAGAGGGTCCCTAGACAGAAAGGCCTGGGCCCCTCCACTGGAAAAGCTTTCAATTATTCTCACTAAAAGGTTTCTTCCTCTGACCAGCGAGCTCAGTGTGCTGTGTAAATTATTGCAGGTCATTATTCAGGCTGTTGTTATGTGTGGCCTTGAAGGGAAGTCTATTATATTCTTAACTTGGCAGACATATTTTATCCTGCCCTGCTGCTTATTACTATGCACAGTAGGTGAGCGGACATGCACACACACACACACACACACACACTGAACACGGTGAAGGTTATTATGATGGCTGTATGAAGAGCAGGTGAGGCTTTCAGATGAATGACTCTGATAGGGAAACACAGGCAGGACACCCTCTCCTTCTCCCCGCAGATTAAAGGCGTTTCCGCTCCTTTGCTCCCTTTCTCCTTGGCATCCTCTCACGTGCCTCTCTCTCCCCGTCGCTGTCGGCTCTCCTCCCTCCGTCGTCGCCGGACTTAGCATCTCTCGTTATCTGCTGTTATTTATTAGGGATCTTATCACATTACCTTTGTCCTCCTGTTTTGTCTTTTTTGGATTGTATTATTCCCTCCTTCCTCCATCCCTCATCCAGCTCTCTTTGTCTCATCATCATAGCATGGACAGCAGGAGGAATCACAGGATGTGAACAAACTAATGGGCTCAAATGGCTTCATAACGGGCTTTGTGTGAAAGAGAAAGAGATTTGATAAGGATTCTGCCCCTGCTGCTCTGCTGGCCTCTGTCTCTAATGGCATTCATTAGCTACTCTGAAGGACGATTCACACTTACACATGTATTCACACACATCTAATTGAGTGTATATATACTTTACAATCAGCACAGCTCTGATAATACACTCAGTGAGAAAAAAACACAGGATCTCTTTCCTCTGTTTTCACACACACATGCACACTCACTCCCACACACAGACCCACTCAAACCTCACTCGGCCCTCTTTAATTGGACACTTGAGCAGCGCACGGCTGCATCTGGCTCCTGTTGAACACAGCCTGACATTTCAGACAGCTGACCTTTCCAGCCCCGCCACAACTAAATAATGATTAGTCCTGGCAACTGTTCCACCACAGCAGCAGCCAGGTACGCACACATGCACACATGCACACAAGCATGTACAGATACCACACACACGCACACACACACACAGGTGCAATCAGCACAAAACAGAACAACAAAAGCACCTGCATTGAAGGCTTTGTCTTTTCACAGTGAGAAAATGGGGTGCAGACATTGATTTGAGAGGCCATTGTCATTCTTCTAGCTTATCGATTAGATTGTCCTTTTCCATATCTGCAGTCAGCACCCAATAATGTGTTATTCTAAATTAACTCTGCTTGCCTCTGTTTAGTTTCTCCTTTCCCCTTTATGCACTCTCAGCATTACAGTGGAAAAAAAGGTCAATCATATTCATGAGATCTGGGCAGATTTGAGAGGATCGTTGTGTGTGTGTGTGTCTGTGTACTCATGCACACACTTTTAGGTTTGCACACACATGCGTGCATCATCTGTGTGTGTGTGTGTGTGTCTAAAGCAATGAAGCAGTATGGAGATAATAGGCAGTTCTCAGATCTCTCCTCTCACTTTCTTCTTTTTTTCTTTCTACCACTTCTCTCTTTGCATCTCCATTTCCCTGCTGTTTCTGTCAGAACAAAATAGAAATGTTCTTCATTAGAGCCTCTCCTTCTACAGATATTCTTTGTGTTTCCTGCTTTTCTCTCTCCAGACACCACTGTACATATCTCTGAGGTCAGAGGTCAGGTTTCTGCGCAGCCAGCTGCTCATATTCAAACACGTGTCTGAATCTTTTACTCTACATAGTCATGGTGCGGAAATTAGGGAACGTATGTGAGAAGCTTGAATATAAGCACAATGTGAGCAACATGAGCATTAAGCTGACGGTGGCCACCGCAGTTTTTTTAGTCTTATTGTTTCCATGGAAACTGTCTGGTCAGGGCTTATTTTTTAAAATAAAAATCCATTCACGTCGTCAAATTTAAATTTCAATGTATATTTTGAGAGTCCGGTGGGGTTTTCAGAAGATACTCACATTCCAACAGTTCACAGAATGCACAAATAGCTTCCCGTATCTACAGACCTTTCCAAGCAGCGTGCACCAAACCTCACTGCCAAAACACCTCAAAATGCAAGCAAATTTCATAGTAACTTATACAACCAATTCTAGAGTACAGTGATGAAATAAATATAATCATTGTGAAGAAAAGGAGCTGGAGAAATCCTCATGAGGCAGCAGGTTTGTTTGCCAGGTACAAAACAGGCTGTAAATTTACTGTAAATAAGCAGCCAGGATTTGAATGTGAGGTTATTAATTCATTCTCTTAAAACAGGCTGCGACTGATGAATGAAATACTGACTAAAAAAGCACTAATAGTTGCTGAAAATGCAAAGAAATAGTTAATAAAAACAAAAACACTGTTTGAAAAGTAAAAAAAGGATCCATGGACGTCGTTTGGGCTGTTAAAAGCCAAATAATCCAGAGAGTTCAGCCATCAGCTGCAGGTTTGTTGTCTGCCCACCAAAACTTTTACTGTCAGCCGAAGCAAAACAAGCATTAACCTCATAAAATGAATCAAAAACAAAGAGTAACCTTTGTGGTAGAAAAATCAATACTAAAGTAAAACTTACGTTTTTTTGTTTCCAAAACCAAAAGAAAGTGCAGTTTTTTAGTTTCATTTCGGTTCATGTGCAGGGAAACTTGCTTCTCCTCCTCCAGGAAAGTACCAGCATCACCAGGGCTGATCTCATTTGCATAACACGTGTCAGAAAACGGGGATTACTTTGAACTAAATTGTCTGCAGTCAGTGTGAACGTGGGGTCAACAGAGTCTTCTCTGATTTACACAATGCACCAGCCTGGCCTTCTCTCAGCCATTTAATAGCTTCCATTTCTCCAGATGAAAGTCTCTGGGCAGCCATCCAAACAATATAGTGATATATCATGTATTTATGTCTTTGTTGTGGTGCTGCTATTGTTTTGACTATGATATATTTTTCTTGGTCCTCTTGCAAATTGCACTCATGGAGTTCTGTCACTCTGACGCAGGAAGAGTCTCGCTCCTGTCTCTAAATCCTGTGAAACGCTTGCTTCATGAAACACAGGGAGAATATTTAAACTCTTTGTGGTGGTACCATTACTGTTACTTTGAAGAAAACACTTTTGTGTCAGAACATTAATCTTTCTGCTTTTAGTCTTGCAGAGAAATGAAAGTTTAACCCCCTCATGTGTGCCGGTTTCTTTTTTGTTCAACAGACTTTCATCAGACGATCTGAATCTGCCAGAGCGATCCCCCTCTGAGTTCAGCTCAGACATAAGAAACTTACATTCATTCATTATGCTTTCATTTATTTCTAATTTACTGTCATTTCTCTGTAAACGGTCCGGATCCAGTCAGCAATGTAGTTGCAGTTCTGTTTGTGCAACATGAGCTCACTGTCTTCTGTGAAATGCTTATAATGACCTTGTGACTCCTTTTTGAATTAAGATTTAACTGTCTACAACAAGCAGCCGGCCTAATGTTTGTAAGTCAAGAAGATTTTGGAGTTTTTCTGCCGTCTGAAAAACTTACTCTTGCACATTCTGCGCTAACACCTAATTCTTTTCGAGCCAGTGTTTGGTACCCAGCCGGAGTTGATCCAGGGAAGGTGCGATGACAGGTCTGCAACAACCTGTATGCAACCTCCTGCTTAACATCAGACCGGCGGTACATACCTGAGCTGATAGAAATCTCTGGGCGGCTTGATCACTGCGTGGTTGACTGGCTTTCATGCTGGAAAGCTACAGAGATTTGTTTTACTGGAGCACAAGTCTTTGCACCTTGAGGAGGGAGGGAGGGAGGAGAAGAAGAGAGAGAGCGAGAGAGAGAGAGGAAATAGAGAAGAATTTGTTAAGAAAAAAAAATACTATCAGGCTTTTGTGTAAATGAGCAGCTGTGAAAACAACACTTCCTATTATTGCCCTAATTATATCCTTTCTCTGTGAATTTGCATGTTTTATCTCCCTCCTCTTCATTATGGGGGACTATGCTGTGGTTAAAAAAACACATAAAACAAACAAAGACGGAGATGAAGGATAGGAGGGAGGAGGGGAGGGGGGCGTGCTGGCCGCCTCATATTGAGTATTTTCCAGTTGATTTTGTTGAAGGCTTCTCAGCAGCGTAGCTAAATAAGCAGCAGCATGCTAATGAATGGAGAACGAGTGTGATAATTTACCAGACAAAGAATGGAGGACTGTGAGAGATAGGAGCCGGGAGAAAGAGGGGAGGAGGGGAGTAAGGGGCAGCACAATATTGAAAATATTTAGAAAATATTTGTCATCAAACAATTATTTAAAACCTGTGTCTAGCCTATATGCCTGAAGGTTCTTTTTTTTTGTGTTGAGCCTAAATTGCTAATGCTTAGAGTAAATATTCACAGTGTCGCAAATGTGGTAATTTCACGCAGTGTACACACAGCCAACCATGTGTTTCATGTTTCTGCATGCAGAAAAAGGAGAGAGAGATTGGGAGAGAGAGTGCTAAACTCAGAGGACAGTAAATGACAACAGAGAAGCGTAGACTCTGTCCTCTTTCTAAAAGGGCGATGTGACAAAGGCAGTAAACAGGCAGTGAACAGGCTGTGGGCTCTGAGATTATTTCTTTGTCACCAGCAGAGCCACCAGCGTTGCTGAGCACTGCTGTGGAGCAAATCCTCCTAGAGAGGACTGATTGGATTTTTGTTCCAGGGAGCCTTTTGTGTTAGCAGCATAGGGACTAGATAATAGAGGTTGATGCCACTCTGTCTCTGTGTTATGGCTGGTGGATTGAGTTTTTGGACTTTGTGTATGTGTGTGTGTGTATGTGTGTGTGTCTGTCTGTATGTGTGGAGCCAGGTCATCGTCTCTCTAAACAACCACAATGCTATATCACTTTTATTTACAACTGGCTGCTTTAGAGCCTATAGGATGCTAAATACTGGAGAGATCTGCTAACAGAATGCATTCCTGTTATTTATCACCACTAAGATTAATAGTTAATATAATAACTTGTCATTCTGGTGAGATGAGAATATTCTGTGCAGTTATATGTGCACTGCCAGGAGAGACTTGCTGATTAAGGTCATTATAAACCTTTACTCCGTCTGTCTGTCAGTTCTATGCATGGAGCATGTAAGTCCAATGAGTATATATGTAGTGAACTGTATTCATAATTAAAAAAAAGGCATAAATTATTGATTTCAGAGATAATTTTTTATCTCTAATTGCCCTGCTTTTGCTTGTGGGTCAGCCGTCAGGTTCAGCAAGGAGGCTCTCAACCTTTTGTAACTACGGGCCCACTTCTGATTGTGAAAAAAATTCTAAGGACCACCTTCCTGAGTGGATGAGTGACGGGGTTTCATAACCCTGAATACTCTGCTTGCATCTTTTTCACTGCTTGTCATTAATTATGAATCTGAATTAATTGTATCCAGTGACATATATCATCAAATCTTCACCACACAGTCTGAAGCGTTTACTGATGCAGGCTTCTCTCTCACCACTTGTTTGCATCGGAAACTGATCAACTTTTGTGTCACTGCATCTGAGAAAACGTTGGCTGGCAAACAGCAGCAGAACAGGTGCCTCTCTGCCGCAGGAAGTGTCATAATCGCCGTGGTAACTAGTCATTGAAATTATGAGTTTTAATTTGAGATTTTTTATAACGTATTTATGTGAATTCTTTAGCACATTTAGATACATAAATTACAAAAAAAATGAAAAATCTAATCATTTTGCAGCAGGCCACCGCCTCCTATAGATGGCGCTCTAAAGTCTACTGGTTTAAAGTGACTGAGCTACAGAACAGCAGCATTTTTTTTGTCTTAAGGTAACTTCAATGCAAGAGCAAACTTAAATTTGGAAATTCTCCTACTTTCTTGCCACCCGGCTCTCCTGTGTGTAACTTTGCATTGACCTCTGTCGGAGACCGAGACATGATACAGATTTTTACAGGCTGGTCACAAGTCAACAAGCCAGTAAGAGCAGACAATCAACAGGAAGTGAGTTTTTGAGAAATATCAGCCTTTGAGAATAATTAGAGATCACACTGTCAAACCTCTGCAGATGTGCTCACTTAATTTATGTGGAAGTAGAAATTGTAGAAGATTCCTGTTTCTGTCTGCTTCTGTTTGCGGCTCAGTGAGAGCAGAGGTGGACTGCTGTCAGGCTGTGTGTCTCAAGCCGGGCTGGATTGATCTTGACTGTTTTCTCCACCACAGAACTAAATATGTCTCAGTGGTGAAAGATTGTGTTTCCTGTATGTGGATGGAGGAGGAAATGTGTGACATGTGACGTACTGTTTCACCGTCCTGACCGAAGATCGGTGGTGAGGTTTTGTGTTTCTGAACTTGTGTGTTTGGCCAGATTAATTGTGGATGAAGTGAAATTAGGTCGACATAAGTGGACATGACAAACATTGTTTTAGGGGTTTTATTTCCACAGCTTTAAATAGGTTCGGGTCAGCATTATTTTAGCTTCAGCAGATGAAAATGTGTTTGCATTTTGTTCACTGGAGTTTAGATTTGCTGGCTAAGATGAAAAGCTCATTTGGATATGAATAAAAACATGAAATAGATTGAGGATACAAAAGAAAAGGGCTTTTGTGGCATAAACAAATGTTATTGTACTTTGGAGATTCACAGCTCTTTCAACAGGAATTAATAACAAGAGTAATAAAAGATCAGTGAGTAATGGCAGAAAATATAAAACTAATAAGATGACTGCAGGGTTTTGATGTGCTTTTTGAGAAGCTGGAGTCCAACAACAATCTGTGTTGAGCTCTGAATCAATCTTCACCTCCTCCGAGTGTACAGTAAGCTGCAGGAATGATTCTGTGGAGGGATTTGAGATCCGTGACCTTGCCTGTCCTTGACTGGTGTGTTTGTGTGCTTGGGGGGGGTGTGCGTCCGGCTGGTTGGGGGTTAAGTAAAAGTCGCTGGTTGTCAAAGCACTTTGCTCCTAAACATGTCCCCACCCGCCACCCCATCTGACCCACCGCCACGGGTTCCCCCCGTCCCAAAGCAAGGAGCGAGCTGCTGGTTGGCCCTGGCTTTTATCTCCTATTATCTGTCAGATGCTGTGCACCTGTGAGCCTGGCTGCCCCTCCGCGTGACGGGCGGCTGCGGTCGCTCGTCCAATCCCAGTGGCTTCCCTGCTGTCAACCACAGCAGCCCTGAAAAGTTCTCTGGCTGCCTCCGTCTCTGTCTGACAGCAGCCCTGGAGGAAAGGGTAAGAGAAGCAAAGGGAAGAGAAGGAAAAGGGGGGAGAAATACCATTAAGATGAGCTGTATTCCACAGACCAAAGCCTGCCCACCAGCCATGTGCTGCAGCTCACCTGGCTGCAGATAAGTGGAGATTAGAGGAGAGGAGACGGTGGAAAAGGCATTAGAGGCATAAGAGAAATTTTCTCTGAAACCCGGTGACAGCCTTGATACTTTTAGGATTTCTTGTGTCGAGTCTGACATTTGATGCCGACGCAAGAAAGGGCAAAGAGACAGACAGTCCATGCTGCTCTTACACAGATGGGACAATCTCTGTGCTTTTGTATATTTTTGCCAGTTTGTTCCCTGTAGTCTGTTGTTGAACTTGCTGTTGCCATGATATGAATTACAGTTTTGTGAGTTCCCTATCTAGTTAGTGGAGAATAACAGTCTGGTGACACCGGCGAGATCAATATAGGGCCGCAGCAGGAGGTGGAGCAGCCCTAATGAACTGAATTGACTGGTGCTAGAATATGATCAGTATTTCTCTGGTGGTCATTATGTTCCTTATGAAGAAGATCAATGTCTCCTGGGTGTAGCACTGAGTTTACACAGCATGACGGTAGAACCAGCGCTGATACCACTCTAAATACTTAATGAAGGATTTTTTCCACACAGGTTTGCATCTGTGTGTGTGTGTGTGTGTCTTTTCCATGTTCGTCTTTCTTTCTTCTGTCTCTCATGTAAAGTGGTTTAGTAAAAGGTCTGTTTTCAGGCCCAGCAGCATCAGCAGCTGATGTGCTTGTGTGAGGCTGTGCTGTTCATTTTAAGGGCTATCACTTTTTCAATTGGTGAATGCCCTCTTCATGGATGATTAGTAATTCATGCAGAACTAATTAAGAAAGAGACATAATGAAAGAAAGACGGGTGAGCTGCCTCCAACCAAAATGGGAAAACGGTTTTACTCCGGACTGTAAACAGTTCTGATTGATCGTGTTAGCGCGTTGCCCATAAAAGACGTTTACGCTTCTCTGAATCCGTCATCGTGGAAGCAGACGCACATATCTCCATCCTGCTTTGTACTTTTCTGATCATAGAGCATCTTTCAGTTTGTAATTTTGGCCACTAGGGGGTTCCTCAATCAAAAACAATAACAAAAGATGCAGTTTGATGATGTAAAGTAGAGTGGGATCATTGAAGTCGATGTCCCCGAAGCTAAACAACCATTTCTGATGAAAATGAATGATCAGGCTCCATCATGAGTGAGCGATACAAACAACAGTCAACAATAAAGTGGAAAACTCGCGTTTTCCCAAACTCCTTCTCTCACTCTTGCCTATTATCAGCTGTTTCCCGTGTTTCTCCAGGGATTATGCTGCAGCCACTAGAGGGGGCAAAGTAGATTTGATGCCCCTGACAGGTCACCAGATGAAACTGCTACTGATGAATCACAGTTCTCTGATTTCTCTGGTTTTTAAATATTGTTGGGAGAAATTTTAATTCATAAACATTTCACAGTTCTGCTGCTCATGCTGTCGTCACCTCTGCCAGCCGTCATCACACACACACCTGCACCAGCATCTGTCCATCCTGCAGATTGGCACGGATGCTGCCTTTAGATTGGCTGTCAACATACCGCAAATTTAATGTAAACAGCTCGTAGACATTTCTCACCTAAATTGCAAGACTCCCTTTTTGTTCTCTTATTCTTTTTGTATTTTATATATTTATTTGTCACACAGATTCACACACATACAGTTATCGAAAGCGTAGAGGGGTCGTTTATTTGATCTGTTTGTCTGTGAGCCAGTGGAAACTCTTTATGATTCCCCGCGCAACGCTGCAATGATGACGTGTGTACCCGCAGTCTAATTCCATCATCAGCATCATTACTGCTATTATCCCGTGTCTCCCTTTAATGCAGGCTAATGGATGGCCAATAAAGATAGATGAGCCTGGCAGTGTGGAGCTAATAGGGAGGACATGATGTCTGGCTTCTGTCCTGACTTGAGTCTTTACCCGATCAACTGCCCTCAGAGATAAAAACATAGCCAAAATATATCTGGAGTTATTCCTTCAGCATTAATGAAGCTCTGTATGGTTCGATAATTACCACGCCGATAGTTTACTCAGAGCGGATTCTGTGTGCTTGAGTAACTATTTTTAAATGAGCTGATTGGATTTATTAAATAAATAGCAGCTGCACTTTCAATTCTCACAATAGTGAAAGTCAACACGCAACATTTAATTTATATTTGAAGTGTTATAATTTAGCGCCTCTTTGTAAAGGGTAAAGTCATTTTAGGTTTAACTGAAAGTGGCACAAACCCGTCTGTAACACATGTATATACATCTATATATGTGTGTTAATGTGTGTGTGTGTGAGAGAGAGAGAGAGAGAGAGAGAGAGAGAGAGACTACTGTAACATGTCGAACTGTCATCCGTTAAAAAAGCCTGAGACACCAAAGATCAGAAAGATGTGAGTCTAATGAGGCAAAACACCTGTGGACCAGCGTTATACAGTATATTACAGGTAACTTATGAGATCACCAAGAAAACATAAAAGTAGCATATTTTACATAACTTGCATTGATGCCACAGTGACCAATCAGCCTTGCAGTTAAAATAAAAAAAGCTGATATTCACTGTGTTCAGTCCAGAGCTGCTGAAGCTGAACGAGGGAGTTCAGGAGTGCAGTGAAGCAACAGGCCATGAAATAATTACACTGGGTAAAAGGGAATGTACTCGTGTTAAGGTTTGAGGCTTTCTGTCTCTGAAATTGTTCTCACAAAGGTACTGTAAAATGTAAAAATGAAAGTATTGTAAAAATATGAACTTGTAATAGTAATTAAAATACAGCCAGTGTTTCATATTGTGCCATCAATGTGATGACAACTCTGGTAATAATGAAATGGAAACGACAGAAACTGCTGTGATTTTAGAAGAAATGTATCTTCTTGTTGAAAGTTACTCTGAAACACAGCAGAAAAGTCACACTGATGTATTCAAAGGGATTTTCTCAGTAAATATAAACATTTTCACATTTAGAAATGTCTTTAAATTAAAATAAATCAGGGGGCTCAACTTTTATTGTGTCTCCAGACTGACTTCCATCTGTGGTGCATCTCCACAAACTCTGACTTTAAAGGAAAGTTTCTGTTGTAAATTTGATTAAACTTCTCAAAGAACTACAAAGATAATACATGCAAGACTAATAAAACGGAGTTGGTGTCTTGCTTACAACACCGGCCACTTCAGGAACAGAAAGCTCCAGAAACTGAGCGGCCTTATGTTGACAAGCCCAGCCTTGATGACAGGAGAGCCATTGAACAGAAGCTTAGATTAGCAGTAATCCTCTGTTGGACTTGTTGAGAAGCTGCTCAAATCTCTTGTCTATCACTCTCACTCCTGTTATAGTTCGTGGGGCTCTGCCAAAGTATCAGTGCATGAATAAATACTTAAAAAGTTGCAGAATTAAGCAAATGTAAATGTATATAAATGTTAAGTTCTGACAGTTTGCTTCTTTGCAGATAAGTGAAGCGAGCTAGTCTCCTCAATCAATAGCGTAGCCGGGAGATGTGACCACTCACTTGTACCGAAAACCGCCGCAAATACTGCTCCAATAACCGAAATAAATGACTGCCATTATGTTCTAAGAGTTACTGTCATCACGCTGTTTGTTTGTTTTCAAATCCTCTTGTATACATCTGGCAGACTCTGAGACGGATCACACAGCACAGTGAGCAAACATCATGAGGAAGCTGGCATTTGAAACAGGCCTAATCGTAACTAACTAAATGCCTGAAACTATGAAACGTAATATCAGAAAAGAAAAAAGGCTCCATATAGTTCTGCTTGAGTTACTTTTCAATTACAGCAGCCGGAGCAGAACGAAATTGTTAGTGCCATTTATCGACTGTGGTGCTCTCCATTAGGGTAACAACTGAGAGAAATCCATCCTGTTGTATAACCACCTGGCTGTCTTACAGTAACAAAGAGTTCATTTCTGTCAGCTGGCCTTAAGACTTTCTGTTTTGATACAAAGAACGCATGAGAAATGTTCGCCATAACAAAACATATGAAAGCACACAGGTCCAAAGAGGTCTCATCATCCTATTGCTTTTCTCGTTGTCGTTCACTTAAACAATTCCCTTAGAAGAGTCAGAACTAATGGGCGTCAAAATTAATATGGATAATGAACCAGGACGTCTGAAATGCTGAGCCTAATCACATAAAGCATTAAAATATATGAACAAATATAAGCCATACATGTATTTCTTTAAATGTTGTACTGATATTTTTTTCTTTTTTAGTCTTATCCTTAATAAATACCTCATTAAAAACTCTTTACACATGTTAGAAATAACACTACAGGTGTTTTTTAAAATTATTTTTATTCTGAGAGTTTTATAAGAAACTGACATGAACAGATTCAACCTGTTTTTCACACTTCTCCATCTTCAAATCTCTGAACAGCAAAGGTAATGTCATGTCTATTACTTATGCCTTGATGATCTACCCTGGTGATGTGGACCAGGCAAGAGTAGCCGAGCGCAGACACCATCCCCAACCCCCCTATGTGTATATATTTTTTTTAATACTTTGTGAGGAAAAACTGTCAACCACATCCAAAGTGCAGGACCAAAGAGAAGTAAATAATGTATGCTTTTGTTAGATTCTTTGAAGACGATATGTGCTACGCGTTACCCGTTTCAAATGTCGAAGATCTCAGACCTCTGCACAAAACAGATTTTGATAATCAGAAGGTGTATCTGGTTCACAGAACTGAAGAGAATGGCAGCGCAGGCCAGCCGTGCGAAGCACAGATCCTTGCCCTTGCAGGTAAGTTGCCCTTTTAACACATCAGCTTTTTCTTATTTGAGGCTGTTTTTTCTTCTGTCTGACTAAACGACATTCGTGTTTATGAAAGTCAGGAATGTGACAAAGCGAGTCCTTTTGTCCGATCTGTCAAGACGTGATCAGCTGGAATCTGACACCGATAGCCACAACAACGTTCTCGGCTGCTGCTAGCTAGATATGCTAGTTAGATATGCTAAGATAAGTTTGGTAGGTAGTCACACCGTGCTGTCAATGCTGTAAGGTTTTTTATATTCAGAGTGTCGTGTTCAAAGAGTTAGCTCTGTTGTTTTTGACACAGTAGTGATGGTTGTTTCGTTAAATACGTGGCATGCAACGTTAGCCAGTCACAAGGGTTGTTTACAACATGTAGCTAACACTTGCTAGCTCGGTGTGTATTCGTTCCGCGTTAGCATGTTAGCGGCGAGGCGCTACCTAACTGCGTGCAGTCTGGGAGCTGTCACTTCATTATAAACACATGAGACAGCCTGTCGTTCATCCTCTATCATGTTTGGATAAATTTATACATGTAGTCGAGACGCCAGACCGAGATCTTTGTTGGGTTGCAGTTAGCGTGTTAGCTGGCTTATCTGACGGGTTGTGCCACAGAGGGGATGCGGTGCTGCAGTCATCGCCGTGTCTCAGACATTATTGCAGACAACAACCTCTCCGTCACAAAGATGTCAACGTCATGGCTATTTCATGACATCGCATCATGTGAATGTGTTGAACTTTGCAAGTGAAAAGATTTACTTAGCCTCAGCTGCAGTTACAGTAATGTTTTCTGTGCTCGATCTTTAACTAGCTACATCACTAATCCCTGAAAGCGAGCTGTCTGCGCTGCAGGATCGGTCACATCTTACTGACACCTTCACAGCGGCATTTGTGTCAAAGCGATATACAGCCATGGCGATTTTGCATGACAATCAGCTAAAAATCTTACAGTTTAGCTCAAGTAAAGACTGCTAAAAGTTAGTTTTTATTCAGCAAAAACGGAGTAACAAATCGCACTCGGCTCGAGTTTTGACAAATGGATGAAAGAATTCTGTTGGTACTTTCACGCTTTGTGAAAATATATCTGACTTTTTGGAAACTTTGAGTTTCTCCCTGCTTCCATTTCTGCATTTTACAGATACAGTAGAGGAATTTGAAGATAGTATAATGCAAAAGAAGATGAAAATTCCCAAGATGTCCATCAAGAATTCAGGAAACTCTATTGAGAGCAGTTTTGGAGAGGACAGAATGCCACTCAGGCATAAAAAGGTAGGATTGCCTGAAGTAGACTGTAGTTGTGTTATTTTGTAAGAAAAAACTTTGTATAATTACATGTAAAACCATACTATAATGTTGCAATACTGTCCTCATACTTGCAGTGACATTATCATTATGACATACAATCACAGTCCCCCTTAGTCATTTCAAATGATGTAATTAACAACAACTCTAAAGATATGATTTCATGATTATATGGCAACACTCAAAACAGCTAAACTGTACCTGCCATGCAAAGTCTACTTTCCTTGATTTATCCTTACAAAATGAAGTAACAAAGTATCCCATTTAAATTACATCTTAACCATCTTGTACCGTGTCGCCGAATAACCTAAATAATTGTGCAAATTGAGAAAAGGCTTGTGTAAACGCTGTAAGTGAGAGTGCACATGTGACTGGATGTGTCATGTTAATGCAAACACTGCGGTGGTTGTAAAATTTTAAACATATCCATTCAGTGTCACATTTTCATAAACTTGGCTCACACCCAAAATCCCCCACGCTATTTTTACCATATGCTGGATTAACACAAATTCAGCACTCTGGACAGCTGCCCTTTCACAGACAAATCCTCTGAGCGGCTCATCAAAGAACTCAGTGACTCCTCTCCTCCCAGTTCCTATTGAGAAGCTCACAGTCAAAACAAACTGTTTGCAGTCTGTCTGTCATGTCGTTTTAGATTGATGTGTGGTGTCCTATTAAGAGCAATACAGTCAAAACAAACTGTTTGCAGTCTATCTGTCTATCAAGTCATTTTTCGATTGATGTGTGTTTTTTCATGTCTGTCCTGCCTTCTAAGTGTTGCATGGGATCCTTTTTTGTCACAAGTACACTTTGTTACTGATGAAATAATTTTTTAGGTTAAAAAACACAAGGCTTGTTCATATTTTCATCTTTATATTTATTACATTTCAAACTTCATTTTACTTTTCCTATTATTTCCCTAAATTGACGGTTGTTGTTTCCATCAGGCCCTGTCTCAGGACCACGGACGCCCCCTTTCCAACTCCTCCAAGAGCTTAGCAGCAGTAGTGGCTCGCCTGGAAAGAAATGCAGCCAATTCCTGTATGGAGGGCGAAGAGGACCTAGACGAGGAGCGGCTGGCTGAGGAGGGAGAGGAAGCAGATGACGAAGATGAAGATATGGAAGCAGAACATCAGCAGCATCATCACCAGCAGCAACAACAGCATTTGGAGGTAGACACGGATTGTGTATCTGGGGTAGCTGCAGCCGTGGTTCCTCGAGTCCTGTATGAGGAGCTGGTCCATAGCTACAGACAACAAGAGGAGGAGATGAGGAGGCTGCAGCAGGAGCTGGAGAGGACCCGTCGACAGCTGGTGCAGCAGGCCAAGAAGCTGAAGGAATATGGCAGCTTGCTGACAGAAGTCAAAGAATTGAGGGACTTCAACAGGAGGCTGCAAGATGTGCTTCTCATGAGATTAGGCAGCGGTAAGGGACCAGGAGCATGAACACAAACACTGCTGTCCATACCACAACGTTTATTTTAGACCTTTAATCTGTCCTCTTAAAGAAAATACCTATGATAGTTAAACCAGTTTTGTATTTAGAATAAATACTCGTAAAGTACAGCTGCTAAACTGACCTGAAAGGGATCAGTGCCTCTTTAAAAACAGCTACAAAAGAATAATACACAGTTCCTTGTTGGAGGATGCAATTGAAATGTTGCTACAGAGTGAAAATGTTTTGAGGCAAAGGTCTTTGAATAGAGTACGTCTTTTTAATCTAAATGTGCTATCATATCAATCCTTTCTGCTAACATTAAAACACACAGGCAACAGGTAACAAACAGTTTATAAATGGAAACAAACTGGACCAGTTTTGAGTTTTGGTGCTTTGGTTTGGCTTGTGCCTCAGGCTGATGACAGAGCTCTTCCTTCAGCAGAAAAATGTTTCTGTCAAGGAGCAGATTTAAACGGAAACCAAGTTTCCCACCAGCTCACAGTTTTTACAACAGTGATCAGCTGTTGTCATGTGTTAAGGTAAACTTGTTTACTAGTTTAAAGTTTCTTACTAAGAACAGATTTTTAAAAACATCAGCTTTGTTTATGCATTGCAATGAGTCTGAAGTTATTTTAGGTTCATGTTGTTGAGCCCAGTTTCACCTTCACTGTATCAGTAAACCCACAACAGCAATAATTTCCTGTCCAGCCGGTTGGAATATAAAGAAAAATGAAGAGAACTTGGGGGAGAATATAGAGAGACAGATTTTTTTTGTACAGCTGAGAGTGCAGTACAAACAGCAGTAACAAGAGAAAGTAACAGATACAATAGGTGTGATTGTTTAGAGACAGACATAGAACAATGAGATTACAATCTCACAATAGCCTTTTTAATAGGTCCAGTACCAAAGTAGTAAATCCGATACAGGAAGTTGAATCAAAAAGCTCTGCAGTTGTATGTGTGATTAAAAGTGGTGTCATTGCATCGCACAGCAGTGTACAACCTCAAGCTTTGCCAGATGCTGGTGTTAACCTCAGGCCCCCTGTAGATCTGGACAGAGGCGACCGGCTACTGGCGATACCATCTAATGGACAGGCTAAAGATTAGAGCACCCGGGGGTGCTGTCGGGCGGTGGCTGGAGTGCACTGACCGATATTAAAACTCATCAGCTACATTGGAGCTTAGCATTGCTGGCAACCAGGCCAGCTTAGGTACCGGGCTAAAATAACCGCCTGTCTCGAGGCACAGGGAAGCCTAGACCCAAGGTTGGAAGCAAGTAGACAGGATGGCCCATTTCCAACGGCAAAGACCTGAAGACTCACGGCCGCATGCTACCAGATACTGTGGGGATTAAAGTTCAAGTGACTGTTTACAACGAGCTTGTTGTCAAGTGTTACAGAACTCTGCTCTGTTTTGGTGTCATCCACTATGATTGACTGTTAAGCTGACTATCAGTCGATCAATGACCTTTGAGCTCACCTCAGTTTGACGTGCTGACAGACATAGATTTGTCGCTTGTATCACCAAAAAGTTAATTGTCTTCCCACCTATTTCCAGAGCCTATGCATGACAATGGTACTCAGACAATCAAAGCTGAAGTGGTTGAGCCCATTGTTGAGGCCCAGGAGACATGCAGAGAAGAAGCAAACACCAGTTCCAGCTACTCACCTTCACCCAGAACGGTGTACACCTGCAACGATGGAAAGGTAGGTCTCCCTGGACCCAGAAACCGTCTTTATTTTATCAGCTCTTTCTGATTCCCTCAGGCAGACACGTGAAAAGCACCATTTCAACTGTTTTATTTAGTTTTATCTAGTCTAATCACATGCCTGTTTGTCTGCTACCAACCTTTCATGTGGTCTTTGTGATGTTCCCTGTCTGTTTTCATCTCCTTCATCTTTTTTTTTTTATTTTGACATTTATTCTTCAAGGCAAAATCACTCATCCAAATGTAAACAAAACGGTACCCGCCAGCACTAAAATTCAAAAGACAGAACTGAAAAATGCCGTCACTCAACAACTGACTGACAAGCCTTTATCATAGTCCAACGATACTGTTAGAAGTTAGTTAGTAATTTTCAGGCAGTCAGTAGTAAAACAAGCCTGTATTTTCAGGTATGATCTATCGAGAAAAACACAAACATGCTTATTTTTCTTGTAAATGTCCACATCTTCACTTACATATTTGAATATACTTATAAGTTATATAGTGATAGATATGTTATATTAGCTAAAGACTTTAAACCATCATTTAAAGATTATGCCAGTAACTCCCCTCACCCGTCGAGAGTCCCAAATCCTTTAGTTTCTCTGGCTCTCTGCCTGGGGGTGACCGTGGCAGTCACCTGATTATGTAGGAAATGCTGTATTTCCTCTTAACACCCATGAACCTGGGAACATGCCGTCATAGTTGATCAGTCCTATCCCCCTTGCTGCCCTACCCTAGCAGATAAACAAGGTTGAGAAGATTATTATTGTTCCTGCAATCCCAGCCAGCATCATCAGTGTTTATTGGCCTGTTAGGGTTCTTTACTCCCCCCACCGCTGTAACTCAACCAGCGTCCTGTCTCTGATGACAGGGGGGAATTGGTACTACAAGCTCTTGGGCCTGCAGCCACTTCAAGCGTGAAGAACACTTGCAAATTAGAACTCTCCTACATCAGGGACCCCATATTAATTATTTGCACGAGAGGAATTTAAAGTGACTGACAGGTTAGCCCTAGTTGGTGGTTGGAAGTGGAAGAGGGGGGGTGGAAAGGAAGGAGGAGAGATGGAGAGAGAAAGATAAACGAGAGCAACTGGGAGGGAGGATGAAAACAATCTTGTCTAACTTGAGGGCAGTAAAAAGCTTGTCTGCTGGCCGGGGGCCTGAAGCACATTAGCTGCACAGGGAAAAGCCTTTTGGATGCTGGCCTAAAGACTTTACAGTGATAAGAGAAGAGAGGAGGGAAAGAGAGTCCCATATGCCCCCTGCTGCATTAGCTCACCTAGAAGACCAGGGCAGTCGGCCTAGGCTGGCAATCCGCTTGGAGTGTTTGGTGCAGCATTATGCAATGTGCAGCGGCAGTGTGTGGAGAGCTAAAGGCTAAATTCATAGTGAAGGTAATCCAGGCTACAAGCAGCCAATGGCTTGAGCTTATTTGTGTATCCTTGTTGGTGAAAGTGGTGCTTCCTGGGATTTGTAAAGTGGTCTAATTTGGAGCTGGTTAAGATATGTTCAGCCATCATATGCTATGACCTGCCTTGTCCATTCACATGTAGAGGGTGATGAGCCTTTGTGGAGCTTTGTAGATTAGTTATAATGAACTGGGTCCCCACAGTGCAAAACAGGGTTTCTCATTTTGTTTATTATTATTTCGTTTAGTTATGGTTTGTGTTCATTTTTGTCTCAAACATTTTCTAAATAATTTTTTTACAACTTCTGCGAGTGGCTTGTGAAACACTCGGGTAAACATGCTTGTTCTGATGTTTTTCAGCTGCACTGGTAAAAGCTTGATTGCATTACACTTCTCTTTGCAGATGACGACACTTACAAACCAGTTGTATGGAGATCAGATTGCAGACTGTTCTCTGACACTTCTCCTTTCTGCAGGTACATCTCGGTGGAGGGATCTGGGTGGAGGAGGAAAAGTGGCACCAGCTGCAGCGGACCCAGGGAGACTCCAAGTTTACAAAGAACTTGGCAGTAATGATCTGGGGCACTGAAACCCTCAAGAACCGTAGTGTCACCGGAGTGGCCACCAAAAAGAAGAAAGATGCCCTGCCCAAACCTCCACTGTCTCCTAGCAAGCTGAAGATTGTCAGAGGTAAGAAACTCCAGGTTTAAACCTAAAAATCAAGACACTGAAAGAGATGAATCTGTGCTCTGATGAGTCTTTTGTAAGGTGAGAGGAGTTGGAAAGCATCAGATATACAGAAACAATCTCCTCTTTTCACTCAGCTCTTAAGTCACTGACTTATTTTCATTAGACCCAAGACTAAGATGAGATACACATTTTTATGATTTGATGTAGTCTGACTGTTCACGCTTGGTCCTTCCTCAGAGTGTCTCTACGACAGAGTGTCTCAAGAGACAGCCGACAGTGCAGAGATTACGCAGAGATTGTCCAAAGTGAACAAATACATTTGTGAAAAGATAATGGACATCAACAAGTCCATCAAGAACGAGGAGCGGCGGGAGTCCAAGCTGCTCATCAGACAGACAGTCAAGATGGAGAACTTCACCTACGATGGCATGTAGTGATCAACTATTGTCACGCCAGCGCCTTCTGCCCCCTGTGGTCCACAGGATATTAAGGGGACTTGATATGGGTAGATGGGGGATGTTTGTTTCAGGAGCGTTTGTTTTCCTTTGACACTTTGAAACAGTTATTACATTAAAAACAACAGACCCCTTCTCAGCTCCCTACAGAGCAACCATCACCATCCTCAGTGCCCAGTTTCATCATTGGCTGACAGACAGCTTTACCCACCAGTGAGAGGTTGAACACGTGTGAACTAGTTTGATATGAGCTGGTATGAGTGTTTTTATAAGCTTTACATGGGGATTGGTACAGAAACATGGTTTATTGACGTGTGTGCATTTGTGTCAAAGAGAGAGTTGAGATGTGTTTGTTAAATTGATTTATTGTTCTGTGTCAGAACATAATTTTGAGTCCTTAAACTTTTAAAAAGTGAAAGGTTATTTCCCTAGATCAAGTCTTCTGATGCTAAAAAGATGCTAATGCTAGCTTTCATTAGACCTTAGCTGTGTGACGGGTTGGATATTTTGGTGACTACCCAATATCTGCTGAGTGTTTGCTGTTGCTACTTACTGCATTGACTGGGACATCAGGGTCTCAGATGCACAAGTCTTAACTGGTAACAGCCATATTTTATTTTGCAACAGAGATTCTGCTGCTTCAAGAGATTAATTATCCCCCTTAACTGTAGGCCAATCATAGCACATCTCTTTATTGAAAAGAGAGCCTACTAAGGTTAAATGTGAAGTATGACTCTGATGTAGAGTCAATAGAGTGCTTTTTTTTCTTCTTTTTTGACCTCTTGGGTTTGAGAAATTGCCATAAAATGAGAGAGAACACGAGGAAAGATTTTGATGGGGAATTCCTGTGTTATTCTTAATCAAACATGTCACTTTCAGACGCTTTGACTGTTTAACGAGTTCTAGTGGTACAGGCATTTGATGCCTAGAAAGGCCTTAAATGGATTTGGCAATCACCAGGAGCTCGTACGCTCCTGGGTTTATATTAGGCTGTGATTGTAAATGTATAGTAAGCTGAATTGATTATGCTTCACCTGCACTTTGCTGTGAGAATGTAAAAGATGGTTATAGGTACTATTTTCTGTGTGGTCAACACCACTGAGGTGAGCTGAGCTGGGCGTCTTATTATCCCTGCCTCCTGTATTTAAAAATGCTGCGCAGCCTGGGACAACATAGGGAAGAAAATCAGGGCACAGCTCTGCACAGTTCAGGTCATCTTCTTGTGGAAGCAGTATTAGCTGTGGGTAAAGCTGTCTGAAAAACTATTGTACTATTGAAGTTGTCTGGGCCTGCTGAACCCCATAATAACCCTCTCCTTTTATAGCCACGCCACTGGGGAACAAAGTAAGGTTGCTCCAGTGACAGTTTCATCTGAGCTATGCCATCAGAACTTTAAAAATGTCCTCTTTTTCATGTTTTTTTTGTTTTGTTTTGTTTTTTTTTAAGTTTTTTTTTCTCTTTAGTTGTTTTTTTGTTTTGATCTCAAAATGGTTTGTGTGGCCGTCTGCAGGCTGGAACTAAATGCTGCAGATTGAAATCTCAACTGTGACCTAGCTGTGGCTAACTGTGAATCTGCTGCAGAGCTGCCCATCAAGCCTCTCTCCTCTTCACACTCTAGATTCTTGTTTGTCGGTCGGTTTATTTCTCTCTATCATTTTGTCTGTCTTGTTTTTTTGATTTTTTTTTTTTTTTGTTATTTCGAAAGTTCAGATCAGCCTTTTGTTAAGCTACCTAATGTTTTGTGATATTTTAGTGTACATACAAAAAAAAAAGTCTTTTTATTTTTTCCACCAAACAGATATTTCAGTTTTTGAGTTACATGTTACAGTTTTAAAGGTTCTGGTTTATCTTATTGATTGATGTTGTAATGCCATGTTACCTGACAATTTTCTTGTGTATCTTTCTACATTTATAGTTTTGTTTCTTTTTTTTTTCTTTTCATATTAACTGTTGGCTTTAAGCTTGATGTTGTATCCAAATGTAGATCAGTGGAATCTACAAACAGATGGAAAAAAATTATCTCCCTCTTTAGCCAAAGTAATCTCTGTGAAACAAGAGAGACAAAGCGTCACGTAATGTCGGATTAAGACAGAGCCCATACATTATACTACATTTACAACATGTGATATTTGATAAACCTCACTTAGAATCTACCTTCTATTGATCTGCCACAGTGAGATGAGAATCATTATTGTTAGCCCGTTGTACTCTAGCAATTGAGATGCAGTAGTTAGTTCGACACGAATCATTTAATCGAATCATTGAATGCACTTTAAACTTATGGGCAATTTCTTCAATCTAAATGAAATGTATTTGTGGTATACGTCCTTTTTTAAATGTCTATATAGATTAAGGCCTAACAATCATTGTATTGTCATGAAGCACCTTAGAACATTTTGGTTTATTATTTTTTTATGGCAAGAATGAGTTCTGGGATAAGATTGTTTCTTTTTTTTGTCCGTGAGATTTGCCCCCGACATGCCGTCGCTCCAAAACGAGCTCGATTGATTTAATACTCCCAGTTAACTTGAAGTAGTACGACTGCTTCTGGATATTTGAATCGTTGAAGATTTATACGGGGTGTTTAGAAAACTACACTTTAACAACTCACGCTGTGTTGAAACTGGATTCTATATCTCCGGCACGGCCTCATGAACAATAAATGGCTTACTAGGCAAATTGACAAGCAAAAGTCAACAAATCTTCTTGACTTTCAAGCCCAAAACATGACTCACTAATCTAAAGATATTTACCAATGAAATGTGCAAGCTGACTGGAATGTGTGCTTTAATTTAACGTGTGAAGATGCTGGTTGTGTATAGACTTAGATAAAGAGAGATAATTGTGTATTTTTACAAATGAGTGAACATTGTAAGCCAAAGTATCGAAAGGCTAAGATCAAGCTAAAGATGAGGGGATGCTGACTGAGGAATCAGCTGAGTTTGCACAGAGAAAATGGCCCATGCCAAGAAAATAGAGCTTAGTGAACCCTAAGCCACCAAATTGGTGATATAGTATTGAGTTTTTGGGGTGGTTCTTATCCCTTTTTCACTGTCCTTTAGTTTTTGTTTTCCCTGTACAAAGCAACATGTGAGGTTTACGTGCGCCAGCATGTGTTAAAAATACATGCGATTTAAAAAGAAAGAAAAGATTTCTGCTGTGCAAAGCAGCCATGCTGAAATTCTGACACATTGTCGTGTATTGTGTTTGTGTTCGTTTCTTCGTTGTTTGATGCCAAAAAGAGGGTGTGGTTAAAATAATGCTTCAAGATGGAGCATTAATAGAGCTATTACATCATCTGAAATGCTAACTTGCTTTCAAAGGCTGGTTTCCTGGAGTGCGATTAAGCCTAATCTTTTAACTAAAACCATCTTTAGTGAATGGAAGCTGTATGGAAGTACTGTATGTTTTTAACCCAGATTTGGTTTAATCTGTGAGGGCGAGCCAATCTCTGTCAAATGTACCAAGTCACTTGCAGGGGAGCAGTGGGGGTTTCAGCTGCATATTCGTAACATACACCAGTATATAACCCAGCTGTGCCATTAATGGATGATATAGGCTAGTTTGGCTTTTTAACACAACATTAGACCTTTCAGTACTTTTACTGTCACACTCGAGGAGCGATAGGGATGAGATGTAACCTCGCTGGCTCTGTGATCCTCCTCCCGTGCCACCTCTAGTTCCTTACTCTCCTGACATTTATATGGACTGGATTTAAAAATGCAAATGTATCAAGATAATAACAGCAAATCTTGTCCTTCCTGCTTGGTGTTTTGGCTTATGTTAGGAACACCTGTCAAAATTTCGAAAGTGAGGCAGCTTTATGTTGCTTTTTGACAGTTTAGGGGAAAAAAAAAAGATCAGTCCCGGCTTTACTGAGTGGAACAAGATAAACGGCTCCATCTAGCAGTTTTCACAACTAAGTATACACAAAACACATTACTATTTGAGCCTCAGATACAATGTCAACCTTATTTCAAATGAGGAAAAACTAGAGGAACACATTGTTAGGCCTATATTTTTCTTAAGGTATCAGTAACTTTGTATACAATCCACAAACCGGTTCTACTTCATCTAACTTCACCGTCCTACCTCATTGTTACTCTGGTGTCTGTTTGTCAGTGACTGTAAACTATGTGTGTATATTAAAAAAAAAAAAAAAAATCTATAGGAAAGGTATACCTGGTTACTCTCAACATGTACAGCATATAAAACTTGTAAAACACCTCAGTACACAATATCATTCTTAGGAGAAATCCGTTTTATTACCTGCTTAAAGATGCTGCTCTAAAAGGGTGTCTGCGTGAGGGGGTCGTCTCTGAATATCGACAGTATCTTCGCTCTTTGCTATGTCGTGCAGTTGATCAGTGGTTGTGTTCTGTCTCTGTATTGCATTCTGAGATTTTTACTGGTTGACGGTGCTACCAGCAAACAGTTCAAAAACTGATCTGTCTATCGGACCTCAAATGGTGCTGTTTTTCTATGTTTTTATCCTCATACAGCTATGTTTTATTCAGGTGTGTCCACCGCCACTACCCCCTCAGCTAATCAAATTGTAAGCCAAAATGTTTCGCAAAACGATAACCCTGCTATTACTGTATCAACTTATATGCTATCCATCCAAATATTGTAGATAGTGATTATATCCTCAGCTGTGAGTTTCACAAGTACCTCAGAACTTGCTGATTTTCAATGGATGCATCTGCTTCTAGCACCTGTTGTCTACCAATATGACGTTGTTGCAGTGTATTTTCATAAATATGCATTTTTACTGGTTAGATCAGGTTTCACAATCTACAGTACATGATTTATCAGATCACACTCAGATAACCAATAAATTTCAAGGATATCACTGTTTACTGGTTGCATACCAGGCTGTCATTAAGGAAATCTCAGTTGGACTGGGCAGTGTGTGTAAAGGTAGAAGAGATCCTCAGCAAAACCATGTTCAATCCAGTTTGTTTTACAGAAACGGGATTCCATTGGTAGTTTTATTTGTGGAGGGAAAGAAAGAAAGAATGGGAAGCGTTTAAAGAGAACTGTAAACGAGAGCCCTGTGGATAATCTGGAGATCACAGCCTTCATGGTACAGACATGAAGTTTGTCGTCATGTCAGTTTTAGAAAAGATTGATTTTTATCTCATCACAGCTTTAATCTGTGACTCCCCTGTTGTATCTCACTGTCCCTTAATGTCGTTTAAAAAAAATTGGATTGTAATTTTTTAAGTGGTAAAAAATAGAAATTGAGTGTTGCTATTTGTTCATGATTAACTTACTGTGAGCTTAAGTCTTGCTAAGCAGCGTTGAGCGTCAGGACTCAACTTAATTGTACAAAAGGGCATTATATTTTCTTTCACCCTGTACAGTGACACCAATGGAACCTTTTCTGCGCCAAAGTGTTTAAAGTATGTTGAGGTTTTTTTGTTTTTGGATGGTTTGCTTTACCTTTCAGTATGTATATATATATGTTTTTGTTTTGTTTTTTTTACTCTGATTCTGTCTGTGAACATGAAATGTGCTGGGGAACTCCTCTCTACTGTGAGCGGTGTGTGTTTCAAACACACAGCAGTTGGTTAAATGGAAACACTTAAGCCATCCGTTGGACTGTTTCATAATGGTTCAATTTTAAGCTTTGCTCTGGTCCAGGGAATTGACCCAGAGAGTTTTGTGTGTAATTGAATTCCTATGCAGGTGTGGAGTTGTAATCACCTGGTACCACATCACTTTTGGGTGGAGGGCCAACCAGGGAGAGATAACTGGGGAGCGTTCAAACCTTTGAATGTGTCCGAACAGCCTTGAGATGGAGTCAAAGTGGACAATGGCGACATGACAAATCCGTACAGAACTATTACTACATTTTCATGGATTTTAATTAAATTGAGCTATACAGGGCTGCTTTGGTGTCTACCTGTCTGTAATAGTTGTAACTGCAATGCGATGATCATTGGGGAAAGACAGGGTTATTACTGTATGGGATATTTACAGTCGGTATGATAATGTGAAAAGAATTTCAAGACAATTGCAGTAAACACTCCCTCGCTCTACTTTAGCCTCTCAGAGGCAACCCTACATTTACACGAGATGTTGTAAGTAAACGCGATAGAGAGTGTACATGTCTTTGCTAAACCGGCCACACCTCTGCTATGCGAGCAACTCTTTGACGCTTAGCATCCTGTTCTGTGTTTTCTCTTGCTGCATTCAGGAACACCTGTTTAATGTGTAGATAAACAGAAATAAATTCAGACTTTTATTCTATCAGCACAAACCTCTTGTTGTTCTTTTTTTTGTCTCCTTTTATTAAAGAAACAAACTACCCACTTGTGTTAGAAACTGAAAGCGAAACTAAAAACTGTGTTATACTGATTTTTGTACAAAGTATAGTCTTTGTCTCGTGGAGGCAGAAAGCGACGTGTCACAGTCCTGTTGATGTTTTATGTAAATGCTGTACAACTAAAGGATACAATTAGCATGAGTATGCTATTTTTTTCAATTCAGCTGCCTTCTTAAAGGGATAGTTGGCATTTTTGGCAAATCCACTTATTTGTTTCCTTATCAAGAGCTACACAGGAGGATGGATACTGTAGGATTTTCACATCTGTGCATTTAGTATGTGGTTACACCCAGTTGTCAGTTAGCTTGGCTTAACTTTAAGACAAGAAAACAGCTATGCTAGCTCTGTCCGAGGGTGAAAAAGTCAGCCCACCAGCACTAACAGGTCTCTGATTAACATGTTGCAGCATTTTTCTTTTATCTATACTCAAAATTCTCAGCTGGGGGGTGGAGACTTCCTTGGTTTTAGTCTTATTGCTTCCCCGTTTTTCCAAATTTTTTGCTAAGCTAACACCAACCGGCTGTAGCTCTGTGACTAACAGACAACTTTTAATGGGGTAGCAGTATTCTCATCTAACTCCTCAGAAGAAGCCATACACAGGTATTTCCCCAAATTGTCAAACTTTTATTTTAATTGCACAACCTGCATCAAAGAAATTCCCCAACACACCGAGACTGTTTCGGTCAAATTTGCCACCACTTCCTTTCCGTATCAGTGTAGCGCCTCTCTATTGTTAGCTGTTAAGACATTTTCTGAAGTTACAGGGGGCTCTGAGTGAGCAGTAACTTCATTTCCACAGATTGCATTTTCACCTCAATCTGTATATTTTAAAACCATAAATTCAGGGTTCAGTCTGGTCAATAGCTCCGAGCCTTTAAAGTGTATTTTTTACACTGGAACACCACTTAACTAATGTCAAAAGAGTTTTTATTTTCAAATTGATGTCCATGTGTGCTGAATGGATTTCAGAAAACCTCAGTGACCTCTTTGCTAATGCAAATTTCTCAGCACGCAGCGACTCTGTAAACTTTTAATTTAAAAGCAAAGATTACAATTACAGTTTGAGTTTGCAGCACAATGGTTACAATTTACTCTCACGTCTCAGCCACCGTGTGACACCGTGAGGACGGACAGATTTCCATACAGACACAGGAAGATGAGCTCGGGTGTTATTTCCCTGCCAGCTCATTCCTCTACACACAGACCAGTGTGACTCTGTAAGGTCTCAGCGCCTTTACATCATTTTAAAGTCAACCTCTGCAGCCATAAAGATTAGTCCCCCCTCCTCTCTCCTTCACACCCCCGATGCACCGACTGCAGATTCATGTTTTAACTTCGGTGTGTTTAGGAGAGCATGTCCGTGCATCTCCGGCAAAGTGAGGGATCAACAGGCAGATTGTTCTCAGCGTTAGCCACAAGATAACAGGGATTGCACAGACCAACAGTTCACTGTACTGTATTTGTTCATCCGGTTCCCATGCTGCTGGCCTGCGTCTGTGCCACACAGCATGCCGACGGTTGGCAGCACTGTATCTGAAGTGTCCCATGTCCAAACCATATTGCAATATCAACCCAGCTGCGTGAGAGCAAGATAAGACAGAAATGGGGTGTTGACATATCAGATTGCTTTCAAGATGGCTTGTTTGAAGAGGCTTGAATCTGAAATGAGCCCCATTAATGAATGCTGGATCTGTTGGGTCCACGTAGGGAACTGATAGGAGGTGGTCACTGTGAAAAGCCATTTCCTCCCTCTTCTCTTATGAGCTCCACTCGCTCCCTCATCTCCCCATCCTCTCCTCCTGTCTGGCACACTGATGCATTTCCATATATTACTGCCTCTGTAAGCAAGTGTGTCATGTGCCCAAGCTTTTCTACAGCCCAAGGGGACTTCTCAATGTCATCATCGCTAAAGCCTGCCACATGCCTGTAATGTATTGCCGCCTGGCTTTATTGGCAGCGCGATGATTCAGTGGTGGTGATGATGGATTAGTGCCGGCTGGGTCGAGCTGGGCTGGGCTGGGCTGGTCCAGACTGGGCTGAGCTCTGCAGCCTCGCTGTCTGTCGCATAAACACTGTGTCCTCCTCACACACACTGCAGTATAGACGAGGACATATCGTATTTATGTCACACACACGCACATCCTAATGAATAGGGTAATTTCAGTGCTTTTATGAAGCTTCTCGGAACGTCGTCTGATTCATCTTGTCCACCTTTTACTTTTCATGCACACAGAATCGCTGTATAATAGGAGGCTGTAATGCATCCTCTTTATCACACTGTAACTGTTTTGAATGTAAAAAATATATCAGCTTTTGTCGTTGAAGCTGCTGAGAAGAAATCCAGAGAGGACGCACATGTTACTGCAGCATAACAAGGCTTTATGGTTTCTAGCAGTATACACACATGCACACACAAAGTTTAGAGGACGGACACACAGCGGCATTTTTTTAAACACAAAGTATGAAACACACACCATATAAAACAGCTACCCAGGCTGAACTAAACCAAACAGCACACTGGCCACCGACTGAGTCTAAACTTAACACTCAGCTCTTAAATGTGTGTTTTTCAGTCTCTATTGCTGCTCTGCACTGTCACAGCGAGCAGCTCCAGCCTCACTGCAGCGAAATAAATGGACATTAGTCTTAATTTCTTACTGCTTGCAACAGCAACTGGCCACCTTCACTGCTGCTGTTAACCTCTGACGTCCCAAGAGACACACGTTGTTTCTCACCCACAAAATGTGTCCATTTAGTTTATTGTTGACTGGAGTGAAAACACATATTGTGTGTCAGTCAAGTTCCCAAGATGCAAAGCTCAAATGCAAAGACATAAATGCGTTGAGCAAAACACCCAGTTTATTTTTTGATCAGTCTTTCATCACTAACTAACGCAAAACACCGGCTTTGTCTCTGTTTAAGCCACACAGACTTTTCTTCATCCTGCAGTATTTCTTTCTTAAAGCTTTTTAATTACTGCAAATTATTAGAAAGTAACTAAAAAATCAGGTTTATACTCTTCTAAATCAATCACACTCATGCTGTTTGTTTGATTATAGTGCACTTGATTGTCTAATTTCTTAGAGATAAATTTTATCTATCATATGCAGTTTTCTATAACCTAAACATCATTCATTTGCAGCATGAAGTGCACATCCAAATGCAAAATGTGCATTTTCTCTTTTGACAACAAGAATTCAGACATTATCTCTATTTATATTTCCATCAGTGCTGCTGTTTGTTTGAAAAGTGACAGCAGGGACAAGAAACAATGAGGTGATACTGATTTATTCTGCTTTTTGTCTTCATAACCAGTAATACAAGTGGATGAGCTACTAATCAAACTTACGTAGGCTCTTCTTCTTCTTCTGCTCCTTACATACCTTAATTTTTATCCGCCCATACCCACCCAGCTACATGTCCCTGCATTGTCACTTAACTGTATGTATGATAAGATATGCAGCTTGACTGGAGCTGTTAAATTCCTCTCTGCTGCCAGCGTTTTTCAGATGTCCTTATCATTTTTTAAGAAGCTTATTTGGCTGGTTCAATGATAAAACATGGTAAAGTTTGGAATCCATCAGCCCCTCTGGTGAGCGGATGCAAAAACTGAGCTCACTTACCCCAAATACACTCACTCATACACACATACGTATCTTTTTGCACGCGCACACAAACACAGACATGCATACTTAAGCACAGGGCTTCCAAATGGCCTCTATTAACACAGGCGGCTCTCCCAATTAACAAGATTCAAAGCGATGATGAATTTTTCATTCTCTGAACATTTAAGCTAATTATAGCCCAAATGAAGCAGGTTCCAGTGAATCACCATGGCAGGGGCTGCCAATGGCAGCCAATGTCACTGTCACAGTGCCACTCTGCACCACCACCCTAATCACTACAGCTGCTTAATATTCATCTCCCACTGCTCTCCTCCTGACTCACCTCTCCTCACATATCCTCTCTTCTTTTCTCCTCCCTCCTCTCATCTTGTCTCTCGCTCTTTTCCTCCTGTTACTTTAACTTCTCTCCCTCCTCCGCTGCCCTTCTCTCCGTCTCTCCCCCCCTCGCTGCCTCTCTCTCTCACCATAGATGTGTTGTTTAAAATGGAAATCAAACTAATTGCGCTAATAGCATTTTAATGATAATTTAATGTAGTAAATAAAGCTTGTTACAAGCTAAGCAATTTTGTTGGATTTCAAGGGCAATCAATCTGTGTCCGATACAATCTGCTCACCTCCCTGATGATGGGTGTCGGATGTCGGCAGTGTGTTTTCACTGGTGGAGACTAAACATGTAACCAGAGTCACATCAGCCTCTATAGATCCACAAAAAAAGGCCTCATGACTGCACAAATTCATCCACCCACATTCAAATTACTACTCCAGCCTGATGTTTTTAGACCAGGGGTTTTTCGAAATCTGACACTGTGGATTTAAGGACGTTTATCCGCGATGGACATCAGAGTTAATGATATCCCTAGGAAGTGTAAGCCTCACTGAAACTAACTCTATCATGTCTGTGTGTTTGACTGAGTCATAACTCAGAGAAGGAGTACGGATTTTGACGCAAATTGCAGCTCACGTCTGCCTCTGAATTGCTATCTGCAAACTTTGTGGAAAAGGCAGCAGAAACAGAGCATGCAGCTCGAGATAAGCACCACATACGGTAAAGTCCCCAGAAGTCTTTTTGTGTTTGTGTGTTGTGCTTTCTCAGTGCAGCTCCACGGTTTGATATTATCCCGTTTTAATCATGTGGTCTGTTTTGAAACAAACTTTATGCCGAGTGGTCATTGATGCCATTTCCCTGTTTGTTGTTGGTTTGGTTTTATCTTAATCAATTCTCCGCAACAAATTAACGCACCTGAGTCGTTTCAAGTCCGCTTAGCTTTGTGAGTCATTGTTCTCCATTAAAGAGATTACTTTGTAATCAAAGATGAATAGTTCATTTTGAATATGGATTCTTCTGCACTTTTTTTTTATCAACCATTCCTCCAGAATAAACACATTAAAAATGATGAGGAGCTCGAGCCAGAAGAGAAAAGAATAAAGTGCCGTGAGACAGAAAAACAATTTAATTTCTCTTTTTATGTTCTACCAGTGGTCATTTAGCTAGCCTCTTTATTTAAATGGTAATGTGAAACTGGCTAAACAGGCATGGTGAATCAGCATGAGAAGAGAGCGAGACTTCAAAAAAGATGCAGCATTTCAGGCTGTGGGGGTTTATCTGGGTCCTTCCTGACGGGGGGGGGGCAGAGCGAGGAGACGACTGAGTGACAAGGAGAACTCTTCTCTGTGTTGGAATATAATTAATTAGGTGTGATAAATTATACCATCTCCAGCAAACCCTGGGAGCACTGGCACAAGCACACACACACACGAATACATGTGCACTCCTCTGTGTCACACACACACACACAAACAGGGGCACGGACACACACACACACACACACACACACACAGCTCTGCATGCATGTCAATATTCCCAATAGATGAACAGTACCACTTAGCAAACTCTCCATCCTGCCTCTCAGTTTGTTGTGTACCAGAACCTGAAAATAAACTCACAGACACACAGATTAGCTGTTCCCTCACAATGTCTCTTAGATCCAGCAGGAAAGTTTCATCAGTGACTGTGGTGCACTGATTAAGCACCAGTAAGAACAAAAAACGAGAAAAAAACAGCATTTTCGACCTCTTTCCTCGTAAAAAGCTTCATGCTCTGATAACAAGCATCACATTAAGTTCAACAACTGCAAGAAAAAAGGGAAAACACAGGATACTTTCACAGGATTAGTTGTTTCTTTGCATCCTAAATATGATAGAATCAACATTATCTGTGCAAATAAAATAAATGAACAAATAATTAGCAAGTTGTAATCATGAAGTGGCAGTAATAAATTTCTTCATTCCCCCTTTTTTATAAAGGGCAGGCCAGTGAGAGCAGAACACTGTGTGCACAAGCAAAAGTAAAAATCCAACAGTCCTATAAAACATCTAAGACTGCAGATAAAGGACAAAGATGAGCGAGGACACGGCACGTTAAATAAGTTATTAAACAAAATATAGAAACAACAATATTTAATAAGAACAATAAGGTCATTCTTTTTAAGAAGAAGTAGAGATTAATAGAAATGACACATTCTTCACTTATTAACTTAAAAATGATGAGTTAGCTTCACCGTGTAATTTCAGATCAGCAGCCAACAGAAAGACAAAGAGACGCTTCACTGGTCTGTTTGCTCTCTTGTATCCTCACAAACAAAACTGTGAATCCGGTGATGAATCAAGGTGATGTTAAGGCTGATTTTTCTCAGGAAAACTGTCTGCACTCGATAACTATTCTTTCAAGCAAAAGCGGTCAGTTAATCAGTCAAGGATTTACCTTCTTTTCTGCACATCTTCAGCTTCAGCTACAGTTTTGTTCTCCGTGATTCCCACTTCACCTCTTCAATAACTACACACTTTAAAAGACTCCGTCACCTTGATGGCAAAGAAGTTTTTTTTATCAGTATAATGAATAAATAGCAAGAAGTTTTTTCTACTCTGTCTTCTGAGTTTATTTGTGTCTGAAAAGCAAAGTAGCTTAAATGAAATGCAGCAAAGTGCAATGTTTCACAGAGCTGTAATACACTGTGCCAAATCACTCTGGTGTTCAGTGTTGGAAGAAGTATCAGATCTTTTATTTAAATAAAAGTCTTTTCTCTTTTAAAATAAAGTGTAAAATGTTCTGCTTAATAAAAGCCAGAGATTTCCAATCTGACTTAAATGCTCAGTAATCAATTTAATTTTTCTGACTTTCCTTTTAGTTACGTTTGCTGAGTTTCCTCCTCGTTCTCTGACTCGTGTCCTCAGAAGTCAGAGACAAACCACAAAAACATGTCAATAAGTTCATCTTGTCGTTAATCCTGAAAATAGTTATGAATTTCTGAGGGTTTAAACATTGTTGAAGCATTTGGGACAAAATAATTAAGCAAAGTATTTTCATTTTTTAGACAATTTTATGTGAAAATGTTAAATATTATACATTTAAGTTTAATAACAAAAGCATCAAAACTCACTAACAGCATCAAGAATGTCTTATTTCAGAGTCATAATATTACTAGAATATCAGTAGTAATGCATTACTGCACACATCATTTTTATGTTTCGCTAATAAAAGAGGGAATAGCTTAGCTTGATCTTTGGTAATAGATTACAATTTATTAGCTGTTTTGCATTATTTATTTATTTTTTAGGAATAATTGACACGTTTAAAGCTGTCAAATTAATATTAGTGGGTTGAAAAGTAAAATATTTGCCCCCAAATTGCAGTAGAGTAGAAAAATAATGTAGCATAGCATTGAAAATACTCAAGTAAAAACGAAGTACCTCAAAATTGTACTCAGGTTCCACCTTTGCTGATGTGAAGCTCACAGATTAAAAAAAAAAAAACAACATTTACCGTATCATGTGACCTTTTTTTTCTAAAGATGTGTAACGTGTGTTTTCTTTTGACAAACTGCATCAACCTTCAACTCTCAGCATCATGTTTCTCTCACTGCTGCGTTCTGCTCTTAAAGGCTGATGGGACTCATGGCTGAAGACCAAACTGACACTTGTCCACCCTCCTCAGTGTCAACCTGGACCCCTGGTCTATACACGCCTCACACACACACACACACACACACACACACACACACAGCGTGCCAGCAGGCACTTTTAATGGCCTGGTGTTAATGAGAGTCTTGTTTAGAGCTGTCAGATGACCCTGGGCCATGCAGACTGACACCAACTCCATGTTCACAGCTTCAGAGGTCACCACACGGTCTCTGCATGTGTGTGTGTGTGTGTGTGTGTGTGTGTGTGTGTGTGTGCGCATGTGGGGGGGGTTTGTGTGTGTCGATTCTACAGACAGAATCATCTATTACACCTAATTACATTTCCAGCCAGCACATTAACACTCTATCAGCATATCTTTAATCTTTGTTAGTTTAATTTTCAATCAGTAAAGTTGATATTAATCTTATCTTCATGGTCCGTTCTCATCGTCACAGAAAAGGGCCGTTCGTTTTGTGTCTGCGTTCCTCTGAGTGATCTGTAGGTGCCTGAAGCGAGCCAACGTGGTGGAAATATTCGAAGAGATGGGATAATAAAGGAAATATTTTAAAAAAAAAGATTGATTAAATGGTTAAAACGGACATGACTATCTTGCATTTTCTTTTCTTTTGTTTTCATTTCTAAAATATATAGAGCACAAACACCAAACTTTCCACACATGTCAGGAAAGTAATCAAAAGTAATCAAACGCACATGCGATATCACTAAATTACCACATTTTTTCAGAGTCTTTCCTGTTGCATTGGAGTCTTTTCTTTTGCCAGACTGTGTTCAGTCTCTAACAGCAGATCATCACTCACATTTATGACTTCTAATCTTGTATTTTGGTGCTGAGCTACATTTAAAAAAATAAAGTTTTTATCAGCTACTAAAAAATTAAAAGGTCATCAACAAGCCTGTCATAATTAACCTGGCAGCTGGCAGAAGAGAGTTATTGTTTACCAATAATCAAGCACGCAGTCTATGTTTCTTTTAGTAGAAATTAGAAAAATAAAACTGAAACTTACATGAAAATCTGAAAATCTTCTTCTCAGTGTAGATAGATTATCATTTGATTCTGTTCTAGCTGCAGTTGTGTCATAATTTATTGTAAAAAAGTCACCATTTTCCCAGGAATCCATTTTAACTAGTTACTTATTTAACTCAAATTTTCCCATAATTCCTACCACGGTCTGTGCTTTTTTTTAAAAAATATCCTTCTCAGTCGGAGATTTGGGTTTTTTTTTTTGCTTTTTGCTTATTAAAACAGAAAAGTTTTTTATTTTTAAACTAAACTCATGAAACAATATAAATACAAAATATGAATTTTGGTGTGAACATCACATCAGAGGAGATGCAGCCTGACGGACAGCAGCTCGCTCTTTCCCTCGGGTCAGTGAACATCTCACATGAAGGAGTGTGTGCCGCTGAGCCGTTCAGGTTTTTAAATGCTCCTTTTGAACTCTTGTCCAATAAAGACTTTTTAATGTTACTTTTGTCAGCTTTTACTTATTCTCCTCCGTGTCCCCGGCCCGCGTTTTCCCAACCTTTAGCACACTCGCTGTTAGTCCGCCTTTATGTGTTGACAGTGAGAGTGTGATGTAGCTCGCTGTGTGGAGACCGATTCACAGAGTGGGAAACGCCTGTGTTGGAGCCAAGCTGTGAGTGTGTGTGTGTGTGTGTGTGTGTGTGTGAGTGTGTGTGTGTTCAAGTAACGGACACTGAAGCTGACAGTTTGCCAGCAGCCTTGCACCTGCACACATCTAGGTGTTGATCTCAGATGGGGAGGGTGAAGAGGAGAAGGAGGAAGGGGACGTCAGGCAGAGGGAGAAGGAGAGAAGGGGATCTGACACGAGGTGTGGGGGTGGATTTAAAAAAAAAACACTGGTGTAGAACGGAGGATGGGACATAAAATTTCTGTTTGATTTTTTTGTTTTTTAATGCACATGTGTGTCGTGTATGAGTGTGAGGTGAAATGAGTGTGTGTGTGTGACAGGCGGGACAGAGGAGCCAATTGGAGTGATGCATTCTTCCAAAGGTAACTGCCAACACCAGAGCGCAGCCAGGGTCTCATTTGTCAGACTCAAGGAAATAGCGTTACAGCGTGACGTTTCACTCCGTCTCTGGCACGAACATCAACAACCCTGCGCTTCAGGATGGGAGGAACTGTGCCACCGACGCTACTGTAACCTCGTGGGGAATTTAATATGGATTAAAAAGACAAAAAAAGGAGTTGTAAGAGAGGAAAAATGTGTGTGGTGATCATCTCTTCCATCTCTCACCTGTCTTTTTATCAATCTTATCCGTCTTTGGGTTTGACGGTGCCGTACATGCGGTGTGCACCCTGCAGACATGCTTCATAAGTTTCCCTGCTCTACATTCATAGGCTGTTTTAACCTTTTGGCAGCAATGGCGAGTTTGCCACTCGACTGCTGAGCAGGGAAACTTATACAAGCCCTCTGGAGGGACACTCAACAGTATGTCATGGAACTCCATGACACTGTCAGCATAACACACTGCTCGATAGCCTAAATTATTCAGCTGCGCAGCATTGATAATTTAATACAGTAGGTATGTTTTGACAGGGGATGGTTTAAGTGGATGGAATAAGAAACTGCATTAGATGTTGCATTTGGTGTGACACAAAGAGGGGAAGAGGAAAGTTTCCTGTCTGTCTGCAGGTATGGTGTTGTTTATTCTGCGGTGGCCTGTGTGCAGGGATTTACTGCACTGCATGACCCAGTTGAGATCCTGGTAACGGAAGGAGGAGTGAGAGAAAAAGAAACAGACAGATGGGAGAGGGTTAATTGAAGCTGACATGTGTCCAGTGTTTGTGTGTCCCCAGATGACACGAAGCACTCGCCCATATGCTCCTGTTGCCTCGTTCGCTCCCTCTCTCCAACCACCAGCAGCATCACCATCTAATGTGCAGTTTTCACACCATGCAGAAGGAGGACATGTAAAATCGTTTGGAGTTCCTGTGTCAGTTTCGTGTCAGTGATGCTGCTCCTGTGTCTGTGCTGTGTTAACAGGCCACATGCTTATTGTCCAGTTACTCCTTTTCTTTAAATTACCAGACCTGGAACAAAAAAAGGCCAAAATAAACAAAAAAGAAAAGAAAAAGAAGAGAAACTTCTCTGTATTTACATTCAGAGTTGTGCACAAACTCATGCTCGTACCAGAGTGATATGAGATGTTTCATTCACGTCTGTGGAGACTTTAAGTCGCCCTCTCTGTTTTTGGTTTTGTTTTTTTTTTTGGTCACACCTTTTGCCTTTTGCTCGTTCCAGGTTCAAGAATAAAAACAAAAAGAGGCTTCTTGGCTTCCACGGCTCAAACTTTAATAGTCATCCTGGTGTTAGCATGCTAACACTCCTCACTGCACCGACTGCATGAACACTACAAAAACAATAAGATGTTTTTTTTTCTTTCATATTTCTGGTCACATTCTTGCATCTTTTTTAAGTTTTTGTTGTTGTTGTTGTTGTTGTTGTTGTCGTGCCAACAGATACAACAAACAACTCTTTCTTTCTTCTTGTGAGGTCGACGCCTTGTTATCTAGTGTGAAGTCCTTATTTAAAGTATAAAAGCTGCAGAGTTCTTCTCTTTGCATCGGTCATTTCATGTTTATTTGATCACAATAACCAGACAGAAACATGCTTCTTATTTCTGTATTATAATCTAAAGACAACCTCATGTCCTTCAAACTGGAGAATTTCTATTTCTTTTTCTTTTTTAATTAGTGCAAAGTAACAAGAGACAAAAGTTGACATTAAGAAAGACTTAATTCTTTGGTTTTACTATCATTTACAAATTATCTTTTCATTTAGTGTCTCGTCTTTGCACGTCCCTGCTCAGCTGACAGCGTTTTGGGTGAAATGTTATGAAGTATAATAAGTGAAAAAACTTCAGTTCTCTTAACAAAACAGTTTTGTATTTCCCTCTGTGCAATATGTATATATACAGAGAGAGAGAGATAATTTAGCATATTTATTCATTTTCAGACATGTTTTTTACATCCAGCCATGGAGATCACATTCTTTGTGTTCGCCTGTCTCACTGTGTCACTCTGTCTGTCCGCTTGTCGCGATGTGTCCCAGCAGGTTTGCTGTAGACTGGCAGAGTGTTGATCTGAGTGTCAGTGGGACTGGGGGTCTCCTTTCCCAGCCCTCCTCTCCTCCACCGGCTGACAGACAAGGTCAGGGACTCATCCCGCCTGTCTCTCAGCTCCTGACAGCCTTTCCTTTGGGAGACAAACCCCGGACAACCCTGCAGTCTCCGGCACGCACCATCACCAATTAATATTGCATCACCATTTTCTAATCTGCTCTCTGAGGGCCTGCTTCTTAGGGTGTGATCAGGCCACCTCGCCTCCCTGTGTCACGACCTCCCCCCCGCTTCATCTGGAGCAGGAGGAGGACGCTGAGATATAAAAACAATGATTATACTACGTGTGATTTTTTTCTTTCGTTTTAATTGTAAAAAGAAATAAATATACTCTTTTAGAGCAAAGAGAGACCAATCGTTGCTGTGTATCTCGCTCTAAAAACATAGAATTAACTCGACTCGACTGAGAAGAGGCTCAACATCAACGTTTTCATCATTTTTTACACGAAGTGAGTTCATGTTGTTTCCTGCTACTTCAAAGATGAAGAGTAGCTGTTAGATTTCAGTTTTTAAATGACTTAACAACCACTGGACAGATGGCAATGATGTTTTGTTCCAGCATTTATTGTCCTCAGAGGATGAAGGGTGCTGATTTTGATGATTCCCTGACTTCTCCTCCAGCGCCATCATGAGGTCGACATTTGCTGTTTTGAGCAAAATCTCAAAAACTCTTGAATGAGTCGCCGTTAAGTTTGGTCCGCACAATCGTCCTGCTCTTAGGAGGAATTTTTATAACTGGGAATCCTTCAGCTTTTCTTCCAGGACTTTCAGAATCAAGTCAAAATGTCAACATGTTCAGTTTTTTTAGTTTATGACCAGATACCTGCAAAAACATTTAATTCTCTCCGGCCTTAGATGCACTTTGTATTGTATTCTGAATAGCAAATGAAAGCATGCTAACACTTTAAATAATAACTGTTCTGTGTATTTTTCCTTGTGATATTTTTCTGTACAATAGAAATGACGATATAATTCATGTGATGTATTGTGCAGAGTAAATGAAAAGCATCTAAATACAGAACTGATAAAGATCCAGCAAACTCACCAGTGTTATCTCAAAACAAATGCTCATTTTTAGGGCCTGAATTTCAAAATGTCGCTCTTTTTCATACAATAACTCTCCAAATTAAACACTGCATCCAAAAACCCACTGGGTTTGTGCTGCGAGTCAAACATCACACAGTGTAGATCTCTCTCTGCCATGTGAAGCTTTGGACAGACGGATCAGACAAACAGTATTTTATGTATCTCTTTACAGTGTTGACACGTTTTATCATTTTGACGCCCCGTGTTAGTTTGGGAGATGGGAACATGACTTACCTCTCCGTCCACATGTGAGGACTGTGATGAGGAGCACATGGCTATCTGTCTCCGCCTCATAGACTTCCATTCTTCAGATTCTGCACTACTCGCGGTGAAAGACACAGCACCTGCAGTGACATTAGTGGATGACTTATCCTCCCACCTTGGGGACTGAGTGATGTGCTTGTGGCTCTGAGAATAGCTACAGTGCTGTCTGGCTGGTCTGGGGTCAGGAGCCGCCCGGGCGCTGCAGCTTATTTGTCTGAATCACAGCTCCTGGCTCGCACGTCTGACTCCTTCTCTCGTATATAACCGCACATACAGACACACATGCTGTTGCTTAGTATGACATGACGGAGGAGAGCGGGGGCAGTGTGTCACACCTTGGCTGCTTTAAAGCACTCACCTGGCCTCTTCTCATCACTGATGGATTTACACCGGACCCTCAAAGGGGGCAAAGGCACACACATTCACACACAGATCAGTACTCAAGATCACTCGTTCTTGATCTGTTTCTTCAGAAACATCAGCCTAAAGGATGTGAAGGAGAGGAAATGACCGGAGTAATGTCAGCCAACAAAAAAATGGCTACTTCTTCTTGTATCCCATGTTCCTCCACCTTCTTCTTGTCTCAGCTTCATCACAAGAAGGAAAGAAAAAACTTTAATTTTCAGCTGAGGAGCTGTCGGTCTATGTGTGGCTGATTATATTCTGAAAGCTGACTTCTAGACAGCCCCTGTGTGTGTGTGTGTGTGTGTGTGTGTGTGTGTGTGTGTGTGTGTGTGTGTGTGTGTGTGTGTGTGTGTGTGTG
>JAQMCX010000046.1:1947943-1958385 GCA_029814765.1 Acanthurus leucopareius
TTTGACTGCTCCGTTTTATAAAGCTGTTATATACTGCTGACTCCCTTTTCCTCTTTAAAGAGTTAGCAGGTGCTTGAAGTGACCAACAAGTGCAGTTTTTAAATTTGGTGTCCGCTGTGAGCGTTCGTTACTTATAAAAGCACAGAATTATGTCACAACCACAGAGTTTCTCTTCATTTTAAATCAAATGATGTCAAGTTTTAGTCCCTCGAGAGCGGCTTGTAAAATGTTTTAATAAGATTCCTTGAGCCTGTCCTAAAGCTCAGGCCTTTGTCTTTTTCAGCAGTTTTATGTAAAAAGGCTTTTCCAGTTTGCTGGAGTCCTAATTTCAGCTTCTCGTGGCTCAAAAACAGACATCCGATGAAAAGTTTGGTCTCATCTTGAGCTGAAGCATCTGCAAATTAATTCAAAAAATCTCTACCTGAGAAGTTATGATCCAGTTGAATGAGGCACAGTTTGACACAAATACAGTGATTTGATGTTTTATCCAATTTATTCTTGACTGTAAACTGGCAGAGATCCAAACTTAACTTTACACAGATCAACTAGAGTTTAAATTCTTAAGCTAAGGACCGAAGCAAGCATGAAATAGTTAAGAAGTGTTTTAGCCTTGTCTAGTCCTGTTTGATCGACTGGGACTGTTGTTCGTATCAATATTTTAAGGGATTATGGCACCACATTAAGATGATGATAATTGATTTAAGGTGGACTAACAGCTGTCAAGACTGCAAGTCAGTATGTGACAGTCTTGAAAATGCAGAGTCAGAAGAGTCAAATCAAAATCTGAAATCTCTGCGCTGTGCCAAAGCGAGCTACTTTAAAATTCTGGAAAGTGTGTGACTATTTGACTGAAAAAACGGAAAGAGAAAATGTCTATTACCAGTTCTGATATTCTACTGAAAGCTTCTCAGATTCACTAAAGCACTGAACATATCCACAGTCGAGTTCAAAGTCTGTGTAAACGATTGATGCACCAAAATGGACGGTGCATCCGTTGCAGGACTTCTTGCTCAGCGCTTCCTGTCAGACTTCAGAGCAAAGCTACTGATTCTGATAGAAAGCTGCTTCTCTTTGAGATGGTAAAATGGATTTGGATAAACCCAGAGGCTCCAGTTTGTCATGTTTGCTGTTTATTTAGAAAGACTCAATCAAAAAATGTGAATTATCATTTAAGATTTTAATGATGTAGTTTAATGTGTTTGTATTGGAGTCAGTTTTTATTCAAGTGAGGAAGTTTAAATGGATGTTATTTTCAAAATGATTCATTTATTTCAAAAACCGTGCACATAGCGTTTCCAACACTCGACTGTTCTGGTTTTTCTAAGCTGGACGCACAAGATAATCTGGATTTTAGCACCTGTTGCTGAAACAACAGACCGCTTTCATGCATATTTCACTCTTTAAAACAGCATTACTGACTGTAGTCACACAGATTTGACTGATTTCGGAGCTGACCGGTCAGCAGAAGGAGGACAGAGTGCAGCTCATATCTGTCAGGGATTAAATATCAGAAAGAGTAATAGTTAATAACAAATACTGCAGTTTGGAGCAAACAGAGGAAGCAAAGCTCTGTTGACTTTCTCTCAGACAGCGAGCCAAGTCCTGTCCAAAGTTCAGAAATATACCTGCCAGCACCTCACAGTTCACTTTACAAATGAACATATTGTGTCTTATTTGTTTAATTTGTGCTCAAACAGAAATGAAGAAACGCCAGTTTGCAACTGAACATCGAGTTTTACGCCGTTACTGTTCCGGTAACTTCATGACGTCTGAGCAGGAAACAAACAACTTCTGATAAATAAATGCAGATGAGTCTGTTTCTCAAGATGATGAACTGTTGTAGAACACGGTGAACAAAGCAAACCATAAGGAAAGTGTAACCTCACAATGTCGGACGTTGGCTCATCCCAGTGAACACAGTTAATGAAGGAGCATCTTGTGTATTTTTCTAAATACTTATAATAATACCATCACACTGTCAAACACACACTTTGTTATGTTTGGCTCCAGAGGTCCCTCAGTTTGAACTAGGGACAGACCGATTATCAGCCGGGCCGATTATCGGTGCTCATATTCGGCATTTTGACGCATATCGGCATCGGGTTTTTTTTTAATCCGACGGCTGATAAGAGATCAATTTAAAACGGGGTTATTTTGGCTCTGATGCAGCCGCTCCTCTCTGTCTGCAGCATCGTCCCGCCCACAGCACCATCTGATTGGTTACACACAGAGCCACTGCACAGCCAATCAGCAGAACTTCAGGGAGCTGTTTATTTGTTTACGTTTTCATTTAACTTTATAAGACCTGCTGCTGATCCTGGGAGCTCCCTGCACTCCCTGCACACCAACATTTTCACTTTTACTGCAAATGAATATCAGCTCCAAATATCAGTTATCAGCCTCCTTGACTACTAATAATCGGTGTCAGTATCGGCCTGAAAAAACCATATCGGTCTAGTTTTAACACTGAAAAAGACCAAAAAAAAAGAGAGTCTGATGACGTTCAAAGCCGCATGGGCTCATGGGATTTGTTTGTGTAATTGTTAAACAGTCACCATGGCGGATGAAAATCTGACAGACAAGATAACGGACCAAAGCTTAATTTACGTTAAGTCATATTTGTCACCTTCCTTCATCGGTTTCTGACTGTCATCAACCCAGAAAATAGTGACAGAAGAAATAATGAAACACACGGTTACCTGAAATAAAAGTGTGGATTTCTTTTGGTTTGAACATTGTTGGACTAAAAAAAATGTAAGAAAGATACAGTTTTTTAGATATTTAATTTGGGAACGCTGTAACAAACGAACATGTGACCTCTGAGCTGATTCACCTAAAGAAAACAGCTTAAAGCATCTATAATATATACAGCAAAGAAATTAGTGCATTTACACTTTCTGTAAAAATTCAAAATATCGAACAAAAGCTGATACTTAAAAAAGAAGTGGAGTTAAATATGGTTTGGTTTGAATGTGTCTGCTGTTAATGAAGAGTTGGTGCGTGGTCTCTCATTGTCTTTGTTGTGCTGTTATTGTTTTTGGTGTGTCCCGGTGGCCTGTTGATTTGAGCGGAGCACTAAGTGGTTGTTAATGGCACAAACATGACCGTGGTTTTAAAATAGCAGACCGCCCATTAGGCTGGTATTATCAAGGTAATGGCCTGTTACTAAACTGCTGAATGACATTGTCGCTGCTGCTGAGCCAATGCCCGCAATGCACACATGACCACACACACACACACACACACACACACACACTGCATACAGTTCCTCCATGCACAAACACAAAAATAAATCCAACTGGTTAATGTGCTGTACATGTGTGCAGGCTTGTGAGTGGAGCTGCACAATAAAAGTGATCTACAGTAACTCTGGTTTGCCGTATAGATGTGAGGTGAAAAAAAAATAAGAGATGAGAGACAAGAAAACAGATGGAATCGAACAGAATAGAAAAGAAAAAAATTTCTCTGAAAGACATAGCTGGGAGGTGTGACTGTAGTTATTAAAGCTGGGATGCACTATGGTTGTTTACCGCAGCCCGGCTGTATTGTTGTGGCTCAGGAATTATTGATAGGTAGGAAGAGACGGAGTAATAAAGAACTACACATCCCTTCTGTTCTGTCTGTTCTGTCTGTGCGTCTGACGGCTGCTTGCTCTGCTTGTTGGAGGAGTTTTCGTTACAGCCTCAGTTTGAAAAAAAAGCAACGCTGGTCCGGATGACATTTAAGACTAAACTGTGTTCTCTTTGTCCGCACGGCGCTGCAGTAAAGGTGTAAGTGTTCACTGTATGTCTGCTTGTGCACGTGTAGCTGTTTCTTTTTTTTTTTTCCTTGAGCATGTTGTTGCATTCTCCAAACACAAATCCATGTGCAGCACACACACACACACACACACACACATGCTCAAACACACTCCTACACTGTGGTGCGGCGATAGGGCAGCGCAGTAGGGGGTATATCCCTGGGAAATCATTTCTCCCTCTCCTTTCTTCCTATTTGTAACTTGTCCTTTCAAGCAAGACGGCCCTTAAAGTTCAGTGGCGCATTCTTCAAAAAAGGCTATTACTGGCTGCCTCTGATTCTGTATCATGCCGCGCACAGACCAGCCATCCCTCCTTTTTATGTTCCTCTCCTCCTGTCATCATTTTCTGAAGGCAAGAGAGGAGAAGTCAGGGTTTCAGAGAGGCCTGTGACCAATGCCTTGAAACCCTAAGCAGTCTCCGCCTCTGACTTTGTGCCAGACGTCCGTATCATATCGTTAAAGGGCGTATTGCTTTTGATTTGTGACAGAGCTCCCTTTTTGTCTCTCTCTCAGTGAATCTCTGTCTCGCCCTCTGTGCCAACTGTCTATCACACTCCTTCTCAATGCTTATAGGGCTCCATAAAACAGTGTGTGACTGTAAGAGATACAGGCAGCTTCTGAGAGGCGTGAAGAAAAGCTTGAAGTCGGCCCTGAAGACGAGACAAAGAATAAAGGTTCACATAATAGACTGCGGTCATGAGACTGAATCTCTCAACCTTCCGGCCTGTTTGCAGAATGAAAGTTTGTTTTCTATAACGTAGGTTTTAGATTGTGGATATACCTCCAAATTATTCCAAATTATTCTCTGAAATGTATTTTTTTTAAAAACATATCTTAAATATGTTTGTCTTAAAAATCTCCAGTGACTATTTCTAACAAGGACAAACTGACACTTTCAAGGATTTAATGGTTCGTTCAACCTTGGTTATTTCAAGTTTTGATTCAGTGAATGTCAGCAAAGCTCCTTAGTGGTAATTAATCATTTATGTCTTAATGTGGTTCACCTTCGGTAGCACATTGATAAACATACAGTATTAGTTTTTTGATGCCTGAGGCGGCTGAGCCCGTTATGTTGTGCTTAGATGTTAAAGAGCAGCTTAACACCCCTGAAAATCTTGCTTTTTGCAGAATTTTGCTGGTTTATTTTGCATTTTGTTGCAGTGGCACAGTAATGCCCTCGAGGGTTTGTCAGGACACTGTGACATTACTGCTGGGCGAGGAAATTCTGCTGCTAACTCGCCGTTTAAGCCCGGCTTTGTTTGTGCCGCCAGGACGCAGCAGCTGGTTTCATTCAGTCCCACGTGAGTGTTTTTAACACGTGGTCATCATCGGGATTGTTATTGTCATGGTGTATCGACTTGAGAGGTCATTTTCGAGCGTTCACAGTGGCTGAAGACCTCCACCTCTCACTTTTAACAGAATTAAAAAAGCCCCTCAGCTCAGGATCAGATGCTGATGTTTGGGACGAATCATCTCCCCGTCTTTCAGTTCCTCCGATGCTCCTTCGCCTCCGTCAGTGTTTCCCCCTCCGTCACTCTGTCGCTCCCGTCGTCTGTGACCCCCACTGTCATCGCAGCTGCCCTTGAGGATCAGAAATCTCTCCATTTCACAGGGACCAGCCATAAGGGGGCTTGATTGCGGCAAATTGATCCATAATCACACACCGCTCAGAGCTTTTTATCCTGCCGCCTCTTCATCTCCACTTTAGAGGCCCGCCGTTGGTGTATTTACATGCTGTCATCTCAAGGGTTTCCTCTGCTCCCGCCCTTCTTTCTCTCTCTTTTTTTCCTTTCTCTCTCTCTCTCCTTCATTCCCTTTATGACTCTCTCAGTTTCCTTTTCTCTCCTCTGTTCCCTCCTCTTTTTGTCTGGATGTGATGCCAATCGGAGTGTCTCGACATGGCCATTGTAATCCCCTCGCTAGGCCTCCTCTCTCTCTCTACACACACACACACACACACACACACACACACACACGGATGCACCTCTGAACCACCACATCTCTGCTTTTGATTGCACTCTTCAGCTACAAACACATCCTAGATGGCTATGATGGCCAAGGAGACAGAGGAAGTGAAGGATGGAAGTGGATACAGAGAGGCAAGGGAGTGTAGAGATGAGTAGATGATGGGAGGGAGGGAGGGAGGGAGGGAGGGGGGAGGGATGGAGGGATGCTCCACTGGTGGAGGTGACTGAACCCAACAGACACCTCAGAGTGGTTTCATCCAGCATCTCCTCCTTAACCCTGTTTTTTAACTTATAGCTGCTTTTTTTCATTCTGTCTAATTGGTGTGACTGAACGTGTGATGACGGGACTCAGAGATGCAAACTGTCACAGCAGGTTGTGCAAAGTTTGCACAGTAAACACAGAAATTCATGATGAATGAAAGAAATATTATAATATAATATAATAATATATTGTTTTACATATACATATACATAAACATAAACATGTAGCTACTTTGTTGTAGCTTCTGTCAGAAATGCAGTTTTGAGTTTTACTATCCCAATTTTCCATGAGGACTTTATGTCAAACAAGATAAAAAAAAATTTAAAAAACACTAAATAGTTGATATTTTTTGGCAAATTGGAGTCGTTAAACTGAAATTTTAAACCTTTAGTTTTTATCACTTTTAGATAAATAAAAGAAACAGTGTTCACTATTTCAAAACATATTTGATTCTAATTTGTTAAAAAGCTTTAAAACAGCAGTTTGCACCTTCATGTTGGGAAATAAAACACACAGAAAGTAGCTGAACAGCTAGTGGAATAAACACAATAAACATGAATGAAAATGCATGTTTTGTTTTGGTGAGTTGTGGAATTAAAATGCAGGACAACATGTTAGAAACAGGCGGTTGTGGTCAAAAAACAACAAAAAAAGAAAGAGAATCAAAATTTTAAAAAGGAAGTAGATTTTTTTTAAGGAGCTCAGTAACATTTCATATATTGTTCCACTGATTTCCTTCTTTTCTCTGTTCTCTCGTCACCTCTGTGTCCCTGTTTGTCTCTCTGTCTTTTCATCAGTCAGTCTCTGTGTCTCTGTGCAAACATCCTCACATCTGAACTCTTTCTGTCCGCTCACAGTAAAACACCACAGACGCATTTTATGACTATTAGCAATGTTTATATGTTTATGAGGGGACTAAATTCTTCTCTCCAGCTACATCTCCACCCCCCACCCATCCCCCCACCCCTCTTTCCCTCCTCGCTGAGGGGTTTGGCTGTGTAATGTGTGTGTGTGGTGAGTCAAGTGACAGAGGATGCTTTATTAATGTGTGAGGAGGCCTTGGCTGTGCGACTACCTACCAACAATAAGATGAGCTGAATAAATCTGAGACAAGCACCCAGCACATCTCCAGCACCTTAAGACACACACACACACACACACACACACACACAAGTCGGGGACCTGGTCAGATCCTGGGGAAGAAAACAGCATCGTAAAATTCTTATCACTTTAGAGCCCTCCGCACTTCAGCGCATATCCCCATCCCTCTCCATCTCTCTTCTTCTTCTGTCTTTCTTCCCCTCTCTCTCTCTCTCTCTATCTTTCTGTTTGCCCTTGAGGTGGCGGAGGGTGGTGTCGGCGGGTGGAGCGAGGAGGGGTGTGTGTGAGGAGGTGCAGAGCTTTGATGCTTGTTGGGGCTCACTCAGCTGGGCAGTACACGGTGCTGCATCTCGTCCCCAAGGCTCTGTATAAATTCAACGCCAGTGACAATTTACAGCTCGCGCCCATCCTCGATATGACGCACTGAGCAGGGCGCCAAGCGTGTCTTGTTGCCATCTCACCAAAGTGAAGCTAATTTATTACAGTGTTAAACCCACAGAGCAAAGGAGGGGCGCGGAGATATACAGAGGCCTTGGTCGGAGTCTTGTGGTATAATGTGGTATGAAGCTGTGGCCGGTGTGACATTGTTTTTTTATCGTATCGCTGTGGACTGTGGAGCAGAGTCGCAGCAGCTCAGCTTCCCCTCCCACTGCACGCTGAAGAGTTTAGATATTCCACATTTTATGTGGTTTAATATCAAATCTAAGATGCTCTACATGTCAAATAAAAATAGCGTAGTGATGCAGTTTAGTGTTCGTCTGAAACTGTCTCCATCCATCCATGTCACAACATCCAGGAACTGAGGATATTTTTTAAAAAAGTAAGCAAATCTGCCTCTATAACTTGGATCAAATTTACTTTTTTAAGTGGTTAAATGTATTTGAATATATGGCATGAAGGAGTCCTGACAGGGTTTTCTTTGTACCTGCAGAGGAAGAATGATGAAGACGAACTTAGTTAATTACATCATGTCATAACTTATGAGAGTGAAGCCAAAGTTCCCAGGACCGCCGTCTCCGAAAGAGCTGACCAGCCGGATCAGGCCTGACCTTCAGAGTCCATTAGATTTATGTTGTTTTTCACAGGCACTTTTCTTCTCTCCAGTAATTTACATATTTATCAGAGCTGATCGTAGTTTGACATCCTTTAATTTTTTTTTTTTTTCCTCCTCTCGGCGAGCTGCAGCAGAATGAGCTGTAATGTTCCGTACAGTGCAGCGTGTGACTTTGGCAGGTGAGAAATATGCTGAGGGAGCACTTTGATTTGGAAGTGTGGGCATAAATTTTGCCTCGGCCGCTTTCACTCACTCATTGTCACACACACACACACACACACATGCACACTCACGCACACACACACACACCGTTCCTCCTGCTCAACCTCCACCTTCTTACTGTCGACCTCTTTACTCTCTTTCTCCATCTTTTCCTAATTCTGATAGCTTTTATTTAGCGGCGCTGCAGCGACAAACCCACAGAAAACTGTGATGATGCCAAGAAAAACAGCCTCTCAGCAGTAAGTGGTGTTTCTGTGAAGACACAAAAACGAGATATATTAGCATCCTGTCCTCCTCACTTATGATACTTCACAAAAAAACCAACCTTTTTTTGGTTCTGTGGCATTTTGGCCACATTTTTCTTTTAAATCCGCAGAGCGGAGACTGACATGTTCCTCTCCAGCATGTGTGGAGGCTCTGCTGACGTGACGTTTGTAACAGCGATGTGTTGCCAGCATTTTTGACCAAACTCAACCTTTAATTTTAATGGTTCCTACATCATCTTATTTTGAAATCCTTTAAAAAAAATCAAGCAGATTCAGTGTTCAAATGTCCGAATCAGTTTTAAATCTCTCTCTTTACACAGCCATGATTTTTCAAGAATGTCACAACCAGTTCAATTTCGACAAGAAAATCCACACGAGGGATAAATTCACTTTTATTTCATCCACAATAATTTAACATCAGTGCTAAAACAGTTTGGTAAATTGCTGATTAGTCAATGGAGGGTTTGAAAGCTGTTCAGCATCGATTAACCAGTGACGTTTAAGTCAAAAGTGGAACAAATATTTGCTTTTTTTTATAGCGACAGAAATTAAAAGTCCCATTGTTCTGAAACTAAATAAACAATTTAAGAAATCACCATGTGATCTGTGATATCTCTGTGAATCTGTGCTTGGCATATTTTAATATTTTTTTTATCACAAAATAGTTAATCAACTATTCAACAATTAATATAATCATTAGTTTGAACCTGGATGTGCACAGTTTAGTCAAATGCAAACCAAGTCATCACAACACACTGAAATGATGCAGCACAATGTCAGAAATAAATATAAATACATGATGCATTTTCAACTATTTTAACTTGTCATATAAAGGAAAAGGCAGTGATGCTGGTTTGACATTAAGCCCAGCGTCCTGCATGGAAGACTTTTATTAAAAACACTGTGGTGTCGTGTTGTTCTTCTCTCTTCTTCTCTGAAACTGTCTGCAGAGAAAGAAGAAGAAGAAAACGAGTTAGTTTCACCTGGAAATTTACCTTCCAGTCCAATCCCTCCTCTTCTCTTTCTCTTCTACTTCTGTCTTTGGTTTCTTTTCTTTATCTGACTCTCCCTCTCATGACGGCCACCCGCCTGCTGATCTCTACTGACACCTTGAGGTCAGGAGATGCCGCTGCAGCACTGCTCTCCTGAGAGTCATCCATAACTTGACCCTCACCTTCATGTTGCACAGAATGTCACCCACACCTCTGCCAGAAATGAGGTTTTCCTTTACATGCAGCCCTGCCATGGTACCTGGTCTGCAGGTTCCCTCTGGGTGCCGTGTTGCTTATGGAAGAGTGGGACTTAATTTTGAGCTACATCGCTTGGCTGGGCACAGCCGGATACAGAGCAATGCAGAGATACAGACACATAAACACAACAACTACATGGGGAGCATTTGTGAGAGCCCTGAGGAGACAAAGTCACACACTCACTCTGTCTCTCACACACACACATGCACACACACACACACACACACACAGACGCATAGAACAATGTGGGATAAACAGTGGATTCATTGTAAGCTCCAGGAGCCTGCTGTAAGAGATTGTTTTGATGAAGCAGCAAGGGTACACTAGCACTGAGACTAAATGTAGCATGGCCACGACGGTTGAATTCCCCGACAGTCGGGACCTTGGCAGCTGCCTCTCGTTTGGCTCACAACTTTCCGGGTTCTTGGTTTTACTGCAGGGAGAAAGGCTGTGTGTGTGTGTGTGTGTGTGTGTGTGTGTGTGTGTGTGTGTGTGTGTGTGTGTGTGTGTGTGTGTGTGTG
>JAQMCX010000046.1:1958504-2012817 GCA_029814765.1 Acanthurus leucopareius
CTTCCTTTTTTAGAGACTGTGTGTGTGTGTGTGTGTGTGTGTGTGTGTGTGTGTGTGTGTGTGTGTGTGTGTGTGTGTGTGTGTGTCTGCCTATACTTTTTTTTTCTTTCCTGATTGCAGCTTTGTACTGTATAGTGTGTGTGTGTGTGTGCAAGTGTGTGTGTGTGCATGACATGGCTGTGTTCTTGTTCCAAGAGCCAGTGTGGTGGCCCGGGGTCGGGGCCAAAGTAGAATTTCTAAGTGATGGAATTTCACAGCCACCGAGCACCCAGCGGCCGGCCAAACCGCAAGCACTCACATTTACAACAAACGGTCCGCCCCGCTCCGCGGAGACTCCTGAATGGCAAAGCCATTTGTCTCTGTGAAGGGCAGAGGGAGAGAAAAGCAAAATAAAATCAGAGGCAGAGTACTTAAATGGAACAGCGCTTTTTTTGTTTACGACCCCTAACCACTCAAAAAGACACACATGTACTCACTCACATACACAGAGTGAAGCACACACACACACACAGACACACACACACACACACACACACACGCCATCACAGTGCTCAAAGGCTAAATTGGAACTAAGGAGAAGGAAAGGTGCGTAGCCTGTTGCTAATTAGCATTTTCTCTGCTCAGCAGAAGCGAGTGAAAGAATCGATAAGATATTAAGTTTGTGTATAGTGATGAGGCACACGATCACTTTCATCCATTAGCAACAGCAGATTAGAGGTGAAACTCTGGCAAAGAAAACAACACAAATTGTTGGTCTGTGGTTTTGCATTGCAGCATGTGTTTTTACAGTATATGAGATGGGATCCTCAAAATATCTACAGTAATACAAGAGGTAAATTTAACCTTTTACAGTTGGAGGTTAATTTGATTTTGACTAGAAAAGAACATTTTCTATTATTTTGACCCTGAATTCAAATACAGCATCTCTAAAATTTATCCTCAAACTTCACAACAGGTATCAAATACACATTGTCATCATTCTCCTGCAATTAAAAGTCTCAGAATTAAAAAAAATACAAAAATAAGCATCAAATTCAATCCAACTGTCAGTGTTTTGCAAGAAATGTCTCCGTTTTAGCATTCTTAGAGTTTACGAGTAAGTTGCACAGTTCATTTAACCTTATTAATGCAAAATTCTACCAAAAAGTGATGGAAAATTCTCAAGAAAAGTTAAAAAAAAGGTAGAGCTCATCTCTTCTTCACCTTATCTGAGAGAGAGCTGGAGCAGGGGAGGAAGACGAGCGTCTAGCCGGAGAGAAATCTTCATCCAGACCTGCTGCTGAAATCAAAGAAGACCTCTGTCAGATCACACCTGTTGCTGACTGATCCTGACCTCTGCAGATGTATAATTCACCTCAGCTGTTGAATATTCTGTGCCATGTGTTGGTTTAATGTTTGATTTATGTGTGTCTGTCTGAAAATGGATGATCGGGTCAGCGTGTGTTTTGACCCAATCTTGCACATCCAACTGAAACAGGTTACTTTTTATATTCAACTCTGACACCAACTTAAAAATGATAATACCTTAGATCATTCAGACAAGTCTGCCAGAGCTTTGTGCATTAAAAACACCACCTCTTCCTGCTTTGACACAATGTGTTTACCTTTCTTTACATCCTTTTTTCCTTCCTCTTCTTCTTGCTCCTCGTCTCAGACCGTCAGAGTCCGGAGAGGGAGAAGAAGCTGGTCTTCCTCACAGCTCGTGTTCATCCTGGAGAGTCTCCCGCCTCCTTTATCTGTCAAGGTAAAGTGTTAATGTTGGATCCATTCCTTGTCTCATTGATTCGAATGCAGCCTGATTGGTTTGGTCCATGTGTTGTTTTGTAGTGTTCTTGTTTGTATGAGGATCCTTTGTTTAACATGTTTTTTTTGTTTCCCCTAAACATCCATAACTTTCAAACTCTGTGCGCCAGATTTTAATAAATCCTCTTTTTTTTTACATTATCAGCATATTTTTCTCAAACTTGAAAAACCTTCCCTGAGAGCTTTTAAAACATGTTGTAGTCATTAAAAAATCTCCTGTTGATCCATTCTAGAGACATGAGCTTTGTATCTGCACTGAGATGCCTGAATGTTACAAAAGTAGGTACAAGAAACTGCATCTCTGTGTTTCAAGAAACCAAATATGAGGAGCTTGTATAGTTGCACTGTCTTCATTCCTCGACTCCTCAAACTCAAATCTGATATTACAGCTTTAAAAACCAGGAACTTTTGGAGAATTGTCTCCTCGTGTGATGTAACAATCTTAAAGACAGTTTAAACAGGATGTAACGACTCTTTGCTCTCGTCCTCGTGCTCGGGCTGAGGTGAGTGGGCAGCTTTGCTTCTTCTGGGTCCCACTTCCTTGTTTATGGGCAGCAGGTCTGAGAAGGGAAGAGCTGGTGCAATTAAGGGATGGAGGGCGCGACCTTACTTTTAGCGGTGGTCCCTGTCCGCCGCTTTGCCTCAGTAAGACAGATTGAGTGAAGTCTGTTAACGTTAATGAGGTGTAGAGACGGTGTTTGTGAGAAAGGGATTGATGCAAAGAGGCTGTAGGGGGAGGGGGGGGTGTGTGGTCTTTGTCATATCTATCTATCTATCTATCTATCTATCTATCTATCTATCTATCTATCTATCTATCTATCTATCTATCTATCTATCTGTTGGTCTGTCTGTCTGTCTTGGATGTCTATCTAATCTACCTACAGTGTCAGTCTGTGTGTGTGTGTGTGTTTGTGTGTGTGTGTGCGTGTGTGTGTGTGCATCATCATGAATCAGATGAGTTGGCTCCTCGCCCGCAGTGCGCTGTCTGTTTTTCCAGCGCCGTCAGCTCCATTCCATTTGTATCGATTTAAGCTTGACGTCTCCTATTCCTCCCCTGATTCTGACGATGCCCCTCGCTGTCCTTCCTTCTCCTTTTGTTTCGCAAAACTCAATTAAGTGCCAGGCCGTCTTTAGATTTCTTTTCAAGTCTATTTCTGTTTGCGTGTGTGTGTGTGTGTGTTTGATAGGCGTGATTGACTTCCTGGTGAGCCAGCATCCTGTGGCCAACATCCTTAGAGACCATGTGATCTTCAAGATCGTCCCCATGCTAAATCCTGACGGAGTCTACCTGGGAAACTACAGGTATACAAACACACAAACACACACGTCTTTTAATTCTTAATTTGAATGCATCACTACATTACTTTCAATTCACATTACATGGTTTTTTTTTTATCCTGCTATGTGGGATTATACCCTCTTAACTCCACCTTTAGGGAGCTTAATGAATTCATATAGCTCACAGCAGTGTATTTGTTAGAGATAGTATTTGGCCGTAGGGCTGTTCTCTCCGCCCGTCTCTCTGTCCACCCTCTCCTCCTCTCTGTCTTTAACACTATTGCTGCAGCTCTGTGGGCATCCTCCTCTCCTCTATTCTCTTTCCCTTCTTCATAATTGCCTTTTACTTAATAGGCTCAGCCCCAGGAATACTAATGCACACTGAGATAAGCATCAGCAGCATTCTTCTAGTGTGTTTGTGAGTGCCATCTAGTGTCGGTGCCTCATCACTGCCTCTGAGAACATTTGCAGGGAGGCTCGATTGCTCTCGAATTGTGCCAACGTCTGTGAGGTTTTTTGACTGTGATTGATGACTGCTCAAAGGCTATTTTCATTAGCATGCTCTCACACTGAGTGGTGATGAGCGGCGTATTGACAGAAGGTGAATAGTGATAGTCCTCACCTCAACAGCCACGCATGCTCATTTATACACACGCATGCAGTTTCTGCCTGTCCGTCTCACACACAAACAGCACACATGCAAACAGGCACACAGCCGCAACTGAGCCGTCCAGAGCAGACTGAAACGGATGCATGCCGAGCAAATAATCAGTGTCAGTTTACCTGCGATGAATTGTTTTTTTGTTGTTGTTGTTTTTATTGCAACAGCTGGATGCTCAGCAGAGGTCTTGCATTTTTTCTGAGGGCACGTTGAATGATCAAAGACAAAACTGATCACGTAACCTAAAGGAGTCCCACCTGATTTCATACTTTTCAGTAAACACCAAGAAAATTTCTTTTCTCCCCGTCAGCATCAGCATTAGAAACAGTGCGTCTCTCGTCATGGCCCTCACCATCAAGCAAATGCATGAAATGTCCAACGGCCAAAGTGAGTTCATCTTTCTCTGTCACTGTTATCAATTGTGGCCAGTTGCATTTAAATATCTAGCAATAATCATTCTGTTTTCGACCGTTTTAATGCCTCAATACAGATTTGGCTCCAATTTTTTGTAAGTAAGAAGCTTGACAGCAGAGCAATTAAATGTCTCACGGTCAGGAACTTAGCCATCATGCTTCCTTTTGTGCACAGTATGACAACACAATCACCCAACACACAGCCAGTTGTCATCGTTTTAGTACAATTCTGTTGAAGGCTGTACATCAGCTGCCACAGTTGTAAACATAGTGACCACCTTTGTCATCAAGTCATTGGAAACCTGCATCATGGAAGAGCTTCACAAGTTCATTCATCATACAATCGGCCCAGTGAGGTCAACACAGAGTTCAGTTTATCCCAGGAAGTCTGAACTGAACTCCACATTGTTAAAAAGACTCAATATGAACAATCTCCTGTTCGGTTTTTGTGATTTCCTCTGATTAATTACAGAGCTGCGGCTAAAAAACTCCCCACTGACAGTTGCGTAATTCTCTGCATTATCTGTTACCCCTAAATGAGAGTGATATTTACCCCTGACATTCACTTCTACTGAGTCCCTTCAATAAAGCAAAATCCTGTGAATCCTCAGCATAGAAGGACACAGGATGCGCGAGTTGAACACAAAGACTAATTATTAAGCAACTGATGGCTTTTTTGATTTTTGCTGTGCATGTTTAAGGAACCCTGTTTATTTCCTAACATCCCATAATTCTAATTACAGGTTGCTAGTAACACTTGAGTGTAGGAATACACCTCTGTTTTATCTATCTGTTATGAAGCTGCATGAAGGTCGTAGTTTTTTTCTGAAAGGCTTTTGTGTTCTGCAGCTTCTGGTTATGCTTTCCCTGGGTTTACATTTGTGCAATGAGTTGAGATGATTGTGCTGGCTGCGTGTTGTATTAATGTTACTGTATTCCTGAGTTATATAGATCACACATCTTTAATATCTCATAGAAATACTTTGGGTTGTAATCCCATGTTAGCTTAACAATGCATTCTTGACCGATTAAAAGCATAAAGATGAGTCGTCGTGCAGCTACGACATCCAAAGCATCATGGATTCAACCACGAACAGCAGCCAGAGTTCCAGCAATAAGAAGCAGTGCTTTTATTGTCTAAACTTGCTTTTTTAAAAGGAATAATGAGAAGAAAATGCAAAATCGTAAAGTCTCACTTTATCTCTCCTTTCTGTCGTGTGTGCAGAGTGTTTGGGGCTCCGTAACTTATCTCTCCGTACATTCACTCAGTGGTTCCAGGTGGAGTTTTTTGTAAACAAACAAATTATGTTAAAGTTCATTAAAAATGCATTATCTGCATTCCTGAGGCCTAATAAAAGCAATGTACGCCTTTCCTTACTCATGAAACACTTAAGATGATTTTTGGAAGATTTTGAAACGGTGACTCTGCTCAAAATCACTTATATTTAAATTCTATCATTTGTTTTGAAGTCTTAATTCTGTGTGTCAAGTTAGACAGTTGGACAGTTAGACTGACCACAAAAATCCCTTCAGTAGCACAAAGAAGTGGTGTCTCTGTGCTCTACTTTCTACTAAAAATGCCAAAAAATATTATAACTATTACCTAAAATACTATAATTTCTAAGTCTTCAGTCTATATTTAGTGACTGAGAGTAAACTTACAGGTGTCTACATGGGAAGAAGCTCGTGAGTGATGGAGGGAGTGTTTTTATATGCATATGTCATGTTTGCAGGAACGTTTGCTTGCCAGCAGTCATCAGCTTCCCTGTGTTTGCAGTGTTCACTTGCATATGAAAGCTATTAACTATCAATGGTGTGAAAGAATGGTGTGAAACTAGTTGCTGTACATGTTTGCATGCGTAAGATACAAACAAAGCAGGAACCTGCCCTCAGAAACATCCTTCCATAGACACAAACGGTCAAAAACTGCACTATTAAACTTTGCATCTTTATGAAGTAACATTTTTCATTTGAACTGTTTGTATTTGTGTGTTGTTGTTCTGTGTGTGTGTGTTTGGGTGGGTGTGTGTGTGTGTGTGTACAGGTGTTCTCTGATGGGCTTCGACCTGAATCGCCACTGGCAGGATCCCTCTCCATGGGCCCACCCCACACTGCACGCTGTCAAACAACTCATAGTGCAGATGAACCAGGACCCGGTGAGCGAGCACACACACACACACACACACACACACACACACACACACACACACACACACTCATACACACACTTGTCCTCCATACTGCGCTCCACATTCCTTCACCACAGTGGTGTCTGTCTGTCTGCTGCTCCCAAGTTTTCTGCCTCCCTGCTTGGTTCAGCATGTTCTTCCAATCTGTGTTTAGGCTGCGTGCACTGGGGAGCATGGATACGCTAGTCAGCACCTCCAGAATGTCAGCTAGGCTCTCCTGGCCATTCAAAACATATTTCTGAAGCAAGTCGCAGTGCTTTCAGTCTCTATCTCTATCTGCAACTTTTCCCTTTTCCAGTTTAAGTCTTCCAGGCAGAGGAATGCAACACAGGCAGCCCAGGGATTTTTTCTCTTTGTTCCTGATGTTAATTATAAGCAGAGCGGCAGGTTGGTGGGATTATTGAAGGTCAGAGTGTGTCCTGGGAATACTCTGCCCTTTTGTACACTCCTCTAATCCTGATAAGAGAGGGAGCGGGCTGGGGCGGGATTCAGGGCAGGCCAGAGATGGGGTGAGGCGCGAGGCTGGCATCGGGCAGATTAACCTTTTCCCCCGGCACTGACACACTGATCGATAGACTCTGTCATGGCAGGGTGATCCACTCATGCCTGTCACTCACACACGTACAGAGACACACACATGCTCGTCCGGAGCAGACACATACACATAACATTTCATCTTACAACTACAGTACTGCAATGCACAGACAAACAAGTGTTCTAAGTTTTCCATCCAGCTTTGGTATTTCAGATACATGCTTTTACAAAAAATTGCAATTATAACACCATTATATGGTGCAGTGGTCCACAACCTTGGGGTTGAGCCCCTCAGAGGGGGTCATTAAATGATTACTGGGGTAGAAAAATAAAAAATAAATATCTTCACACTAAATTAAGTTGATTTTTCAGGCTTTTCTTGTAAAATACGGTATAATTGTGCATCTTAAGGCCTTTAAGAACCACTTTAATGACAAGAGTTCAAGGTCGAAGAGGCTCGAGATCAGATCAGATTTCTATATATTAATTCAGTCTCATATACGTTTAATTATGTCAGATTTTAACCTATATATCATGCAGCCTAATAGAAGAACTTTAAAGCTGGTCTGAGTTCTCTGGTTAAAAGTCCACAGTCAACACAGTGTTGGATCATATGCATATGTCCACTCCTGCTGGTCAGATGCCTCTTATTTCCCCTTCTTCTCTGTTGATAACCATCCCAGCAGCACTTGTCCTCCCGTAGCCCCCCCCTTTCTCCCTGATGATTGCCTTCAGTCTTGCAGAGTTAATTTAGAGGCTTGGGCAACCTCCCCTCGTCTGTCTCTTTCTTGCCACAGCCAGTTAATCCCATCAGACACACTACTCATGTCTGGGGCTCCCAAAAGCCAGTTCCAATGCCAACTCTGCAGCCAGGAGGCCCTGCGCGCTGCCCTCCATTCATGCTCGTCTCACACAGCGGGCATAGAGTCTAATGAGGCTACCAGGGTTGGAGGGCTCCGCTGGAGGACTCCATTAACAGGAGCTCAGCGGCAGCTACAGCAGAACAGTTGGGCTAAGCTAGCATATGTGGCCCATTCACTACTGCTAACCCAGTGTGTGTTTGTTTAAGAACTAGGAGACTGAGGAGAAGCTGGAAAGAGGGGTCATTATTTCTTTATTTTTAAGTGTACCCTTTCTTTAAAGGAGCTGAGAGTTTTAAAACCTTAATAACAAAACCACAGTATGTTGATAAAGTGTGACATCTTAGCAGCCATCGAGGTAGAAGTTGAGACACTGGGATTGAACAGCAACAGGTGTGCACCAAGGCAAAAGAATTAGCAAAATACTTGTGAGTGTAGCTTGGAGTTAGCACACCTTTGCTAGCGGAGAAGTCGGGATCGAACACTGATTGAAGTGAAGTTCATGTGTCTAAAATCTTATTCAGGTAAAACAGTTGTGGTGAGATGTTTCCTGGGGAACAACAGCAGCCCTGTTTTGTCATTTCAATGTTGTTGTTCGCTGCTAACTTTGTAAAGGCGAGTTGGGAGTGCAGGTCTTGATGCTGATGCTGTAACAGGACAGATGCAGGAGATGTTTACGGTGTCTGAAGGCGACGATAAGCTAACAGACTGTTTCTGATCAGCACAGTTAAACTTGTTAGAGCAAGTTAACATCTCCATTAACAACTTATTGCAATAATCATTCTCAACACAAGAACAACAAACCCTAATGTTCAAAAAATAGGTCAAAGTGTCTCCTGGAGTCACGGCAGGATGTTTTTTATGTTCAAGGTGCTATATGTTACGTTATTGCACCAATAACCAACAACGGAGGTCCAATTAGTGCTGTGTACTTTATGTGCAGGGTGCATAGACGTCTAGTTTAAAAAGTGCTATGCTGCTTAAAATTGTGTATGCCGTGTACGTTCTTGCAAACGGGTCATTGTGAGTCGGCTGTTTGGTCTTTGCAGGTCTCTGCAGCCTTTACATCTGTAAATTCAGTGCAGATCCTGAGAGCTAATGGAATTCAAGGTGCAGAGCAAATTTGCCCTGGGCCTTTATGTACATAAATCTGACCCTGACTTTTCGTCAACCACTATGACTTCTTTACTAATTTAGACACCCACAGTTCTGTGTGTAAGGCATCCTAATTCAAAGTCACATTGCCCTCTGTTGCACAAAGGGGCCCATTCAGTTTGAAACCGCATCAACTATTCTTGGGACTGACACCCTTGTCACTCCAAAGCGATTGTTCATCATTGTGAATTCAGTAGCTCTCTCTTTCTGCAGGGAAAATAGCTTCCTTGTTCTGTTCAGGGCAATAACTTCCCAGACAAGTGCCATTTAAATCAAAGCTGGTAGCGGGAGCAGTGCACGCTGCATCGATATTGATGGCCGGGAACTTTTATTTGACAAATATTTGTTTATGAATTCAACACTGTTGAGAACATTTGCATTCACTTACGTTTATGCAAACTCCGTCTCCAACAACAAACGATGTTTTAAAATCAGTAACTTAAAAGTCTTATGAGTCAGTCCTTTTGGAACTGTTTTATTAAAATGTGAATACAGAGTGTTTTACAGTTTTGTATCAAGTCTATAATCTGCTGCTCCTCACAACACACACACAATACCACACAGATTTATTGGTAAATGAGGATAACAACTCTCCCATTCAGAGGAAATCAAAGCTTACAGGTGGATGGTGGAATGGAAAGAGAAACACTAAACATGCATCACCCTGCAGCTGAAAAAAAGTCCCCAATAAATACACAATGGGTAACAGGTCCTTTTATGAATGACTCAGAAATAAATCGTTGACTCCTGTTTGAGTTATGCTTGCTAAAGTTTAGTTGCTTAGAGAAATTATTTTTAAATTATAGCTATGTGTGTTTTGCAAGTTTGACTAACAAAAAAGTAATCAGTGGGTTTGATAAGAAGTTACAAGGAAAGGAACTTGTAAATACTGAGAGACTGATGAATGCATTGTTTGTTTTTCCATTTCTTGCCGCCGACATCACCGAGAACTGACACCAAACTCCAGCTTGAACTCGTCTGTCGGCCTAAATCATCAAATACCAACAACTCTCAGCAACCTGCTGATGTAAAAACAAGAGCTCTGCTTTCTTAAAAACACATAAACTCATCTGCAGACCGTTTGTTTGTCTTAATTTTTTAAATGTCCTGTCTGCATTTGACTCGAGTAAGTTCACATTAGCATCAACATTATCCGTCTCACTCCAGATTTGTTTCGACACAAACGAATAATAGTTAAAAAGATAAAACACAAGAAGAATATTTACAGCTTAACAAAGTGTTGGATAAAAGGATGGAACGCTGGCTGAAGGATTTCTGTATCTACAAACTCAACACTTCCTTATATAAAACATGCATATTTGCTTTTATTCCAGTCAGGAGGACTGTTGTTTGTTGTCACATTAAAACATGTCACACCAGCCTTATTCTTAAGCACTCTGGGTGTTTAAGGAGTTAGCGAACCAGTTGTTAGAGTAAATTCTGGGCTTTTATTCATCAGGGGACCACAGAGACGATGCCACAAAGACGCCGGTGTTGTACTGGGTCCACTAGTTGTGTAACAGGACATTAATTTGATGCCTTATAAACCATAAGTGCAGATGATGAGCCGGCAGTAAATCACATTTCTGTCTGTGAGTTTGTTTATTTCTCCGCCTCCAGTGGTCCAAAATTGCTTAATGCACCTTTAAAGAGATATTATGCGGAACATTCACATCGTAAACTCAATGTGAAATATAAAAATAGTGGTGAGATCAATCAAGCTGATTGTGTGATTGACAACCAAGTGTTTGCTCATAAGCTGGCTCTAAACTTCTTCATCCATCTGAGGGCAACCTTGCTCAAGCTGTTACATAAAATTCCATCATTTACCATCTGCAGCCGAACATTGGTCAGCGGGGAAAATGGCTGAAAGAGGCAGTGATGCAAGGAGCTATAATCTGTTCCCAAGCTACCCTGTTGTTTGTTTTGAAAAGAAAGAAATGGAGAGTGAGGGAGGGGGGAAAAAAAGAAAAAGAGACCAAAGAAACAAATGGACCCATCTCCTTCCTAAAGCGTTGCTTTTCCAGCTCATTTATCAAAAGCAGAAGAAGAATTCTTTTTGATTGGCTGATTACCAGAAGCATTCATCACCGGCCGACACATCCCCACCAATTTGACACTGCCATTTTGGATAATTTGTTAAGGATGACAAAGGGGTCGTTGTTGCCCCGGCTTCTTTTTGACCTTTTTAATATTAGAAAATTAATTTTCAATTTGAAACAAACGTATTAGGTCCCATCACCTAGATGAATTTTGCACCTTGAAATCTCCCCTAACGCCCTCCTCCTGTGACTGAAGCTCCCGTCTCCGTCTTTCTCCATCTTTCTCCGTTCGGCGGTCAGATCCGCCGGGTGTGTGAAGCTGAAAGTCTCTCGCCGTCTGCATTCGTGTGCATTTGTGTCTTTTTCTCTGCCTTTCTTTCTTCCCTCTCCTCTCTCCACGTGCGTTGTCCTCTGGTGTCAGCCAACCATTTCTGATCCATTTCTGAGATTTACAGCCAATTTTACCCCATCATCCCTGCGTCGTTTCAATCCCTCCATCATCCCTCTCTTTATTCTCCCTCAGTTTGAAGCTGAATTGTCGACTTTTCGCAGGAAGATACAGAAGCTCTCACACTCAGGCAATTTTATGCTTTTTTCCCCGTACTTAGGTCACAGGCATTTTACCTTATCTTAATTTTTTTTATAACATAATGATTTAAATTATTTTTTGAACACCTCCTCTCTTCACCCTCTTTTGCTGTCTTTTCTTATCACCTACGCCTCTCTTGTCTGCACCCGTCACCTTTCCTTTTCCTCTCCTCCTCCCGCTCTCCTGGCAGGCTCTCCGGACAGATGTGGCAGCTTCTGTGGCACTAACAGGCCCGAAGCAGAGGGCTGCCTGCGCCCGTTCAGGCTGATTACAAGTCACCTCTGTGTTCATAAACAGACAAATACCGCCATCAATTTGAGAGCACGGTGCAGACTGAGAGGCACGAGGGGTGGGAGGGGGGGAGGAAAAGAGAGAGACGGAGACAGACGGAGCGAGAGTTTCGTGTCATTTACTCTCGTCCATGAAGCAGGTCATGCCATCTGCCATGTTCTGTCATTGCTACATCATTACAGGGTCACTGACCACGAGCCCCCTGACCTGAACTGACTTCTCCATCTAATGAAATGTTTGTTAGAGTTTTTACAGTGTAAAAGTGATATGACGGGTTTTTCTTTCCATCCTTTTTTTTTGTGTGTTTGTGAGAAAGTTGGACCCGGTATGAATATTTAATCCTCACACTGTTCTACAAGCTCACACTGAGGCGTCTCCATCCGAAAAGACTGTTACCTTAAAGTCACCTTGGAACTGACCTTTCACTTAATTCCTCTCCCAGACAGCATTAGTCCGATCAGAGTTCAGCAACCATAACTGCATGTGGCAGGCTGGTCAAGCTTTGCATTTCTCATCTTTCTGAAGCTTTGAACATCAGACTTTAGCAAGATTGATGCATTCGTTTAAGAATCAGGGCGGCTGTTTCTTTATTAAACCTCTGCAAAAATAAAAAAAGAAACACAAGAGTAAAAGAGTAAGAAATTTATGAACAAAGTGTCTTTTTTTTTCTCCAACATGAGCTGCAAATGTTAGCATGCCCTCCCACTAGCTTACTATCTCATTAATTCTTCTAAGGCCAGTGGCGTTTAATACGTGGGGTTAAAGGTCATGAATAGATTGTGTCTTCCCCCTCCCCACTGTGTGAGAGCAGGTGAAAGTATAGCAGCTCTCCCCTTATTGATTAGATCAACAGGAACCAAGTCAAAATCAATATTTAAGATCAAACTCATTATTTTTTCCCTCGTCCAAAAATCATTTTCATGTAGCATTGGTTCCTAACTATGCTTAAGAATCACTGTGGTTCGTGTAGCTTTAGCCTCAGTGTTTTAGCACAATATTATGTATCAAGTCATCAAGTATTTACATATTTATGATGTATTTATAAAGTTCTCCTTAAATCAACCAGCTGCAAAGACTTAAAAGTCGGCTGGAAACAGATTTTTTAGACTAATTCATGAAGCTAAAGTTAGTTAAATCTGCTGGCCGGCTACAAGTGATAAAATGTGCGAGTGACAGTTGTCCAAGAAAATCAACAGTCGCTGGCCAGGAAGGAGACATCTGGTTCTGTCTGAAATCAAGGACCCATTGTTGCAAAAAATGAGTAATCTTGAGTGATGCATCTGCCAATATTATGATTGTGAGTTGCATATGTTCAACAGGCATGGCAGCCGAGCGGAGCTTAGTGAAATAGTCAGTTTGCATCCCTCCAATTACAGGCCTGCTTTCCCCACCTCTTGGATATTGCCGCCCGCTTCAAAGCCCGGCTAAACCGCGCACAAAGAGAAGCTCGCTCAATCCCACCGCAAGTATAGTAGGCAATATTTAAATGCTGGATAATATGCATTACATAGCAAGTAAGTTCAACTTTCTTCTCCGGAACAAGCAGCAGTTTCCCTTCTTCTCAAAAGGTATACTGCTGATGCCAAGAGCTTTATTCAGGAGCTTGTAATCCTGCTTCAATCAGCTCTTTTTCCTTTCCGTGTAAAGATAAGCCTGGCATTTATGGCCCTCACAGCACCCCCCCTCCCTCCCCCTGCACACTGCTTTAATTAATATGCAGGAGATAAGTACTTGTCTGACAAAATTCATTCGTTTGACCTTCTAGGTTTTACACTAAACTGTTTGCGGCCGCTGCAAGTTCACCACAAGTTGAGAGTTCCCTGGAGTTTCTGCAGCGAGATGGGGCTTTTGTTTCTCTGAGAGGTTTAATTTGGACAGCTCGCTCTCCCCCTCTGTTTCTCTCTCTCTCTCTCACTCTCTCAAATTGTCTTCTGACTTTCATTCGGCAGTCTCTGTTTCTTAATTGCCCTTAATTGCTTAATTACAATTTCAAATGAACAATTCTGGAGGTCAGAGCGGGTTGTTAATTGAAGCATCAATCACAGTGGTGGGGCCTTCAGAACCGTCTTAGTTTGATTGACAGGGCATTAACTGAGTATTGTAGTAAGCCTGGACATGACATTGTGTGGGCTCCATGGCTGTTACTACAGTTAATGCTGCTCTTCTACTGTCCTTCACATGACGCTGTGAAGGAGAAACCTTCTCGGTTACAATCAGGACGGACAGAAATGAACTGAATTTGGTTTGCGTGCTCATCTTTAAGTGCTTCGCCCTCAATCTGCAGAATCTTCATTAGGTGTTTTTTTTACATCCAGCTTATAAATGTGACTTTGCGTCGGCCGCACAGGAGTGAGACACCATTTATGGCCAAAAGTGTGTGGACTCCCCTGCCATGCTCAAATAGATTTTCAGTCACACGCTGTGGATTCTTGCTGTTTTCATCGTTTAGGATCGGCGTCTTACTTGTGACTTAATTATTTTGGGTCACTTTTCCGTGTGTTTTAAATTTTGTGGCCACAGTTTAGAGACGACTCTCGCCCTGTTTTGACATTTCAGTCGCTCCTTGAACAAACCAAGATCTATAGAAATGTTTTTGCCAGACAGGCAACTAATCATTGTTCTCATTGTCAACAACCCCTGTGATTGTTTTCTTGAATAATCAGTTGCATCGTTAGTCTGTATTAAGTGACGGGGAAAAGTGAAAAAGGTTCGTGACAGTTTTTCACATCTTACATTGTCCAGTTTTGACTGATTAGCTTAAAAACCAGCAGGTTTAAGTTTTAGATCATTTACTTAAAGGAAACAGCAGATATTCTCATTTGTATCACTGGACTTTGTGAAATTTGCTTTAAAAAATTCAGTTAATTCTTCATTATAAAAATGATGTGATTCTGTCCGTTTTAATAGTTACTCCAGTACTCCAGTACCATAAAATGACTTAAACAATTCATCAAAAGCCAGCTTCTGATGAATTTTCTCTAAATCAACTTGACTTAATCTATTAATTGATCATTTCAGCTCTATTATCTGTGGTGTGCAGGGTCTCCGCCGGCCTGCTCTGAGCCCTGACCTCAACCCCATCAAACATTTGCCAAAATCAGAGTCTGACCCTGCAAATCCCTGCAGCCAGGTTACAAAATCTCATGTAAAACACTTCCAAAAGAGTGGAAGAGAATTTCATAGCAGCCTTTTAAGGACAATGGTTTTAATATTCAACAGTGTGATTTTTGTCTATAAATTTATCTACTTGTAATCTTGACATTCTAAGTAATTGGTTAATAATTGAGTTGATCAAATTACGACATTGAAATTAAAGGGATTCACTGAGGGATTCTGTGTAAGCGTGTAAGAGCCGGTTAACCTCTTTGTTATACTCAGTCTGCCACTTTTGATCAGCCTCCTATGCTCCATCCACCTCCATCTCCTCCTCCTTTTATCTCGTCCCTCCTCCCAGCCTCCTTGTCCTCCAGAGGGGAGAGACCCAGGTGATTATTAGGCTTGTTTCCCTCTGGATGGTTGGAGATCCTTCCAGCCTCCTTCCTCTGCCTAATGAAGCTGGATCTACCTCCCTCTCCTTCTACACTCCCCCATCTCCCTCCCTCCCTCCTCTCTGTTTCTTCACCTACCCTTCCCCTCTTTCTTTTCATCCCCTAACTCCCCCTTTATGACTCTCTATATAACACTCCCTCTGTCTACGACCCATCACCTCCACTGCTCAGTTAGCTGCATTTAGCTTTTTTCCCTCCTCCTCCTCTTGCTATTTTTTGTGTTTTGTTTTTCAGTTGTTTCTCCCTCCCTCCCTCCCTACCACTGTCCTCTTCAACCCCCCCTCCCTCCCTCCCTCTCTTCCTCCTCCACCTTCTCCTGCTGCTGCTCCTCTCCTCTGGGGCTCCATCCATCAGGTTGTCGGGGGCTGCTAGCGGCTGACTCCCAGCCACCATATTTCACCGCCAGCCAGCCAAGCAGCTGACAGCACAGCCACCGCCAGGAAATTGCTTTGGCTGTGAGCGGAATTTCAAACACAGGCACACTGCGTCGCCCGGGCCGCCCAAGCACCGCTTCCCTCTCTCTCTCTCCCTCTCTCTCTCTCTGTCTCACTCTCTCTCTCTCTCCTGTCAATCTCCCCACACCTCCCTACACACATCTCTATGTCTCTCCCTATCTCTCTCTGTCTTCCTCTCTTTTTCTCTCCCTCTCTCTGTTTGTCTTTATGTACTTATTTCCTCTCTTTTCACCTCCGTCTCTGTATGTTTTTCTGTTTGCTCTTCCCTGCCCCTCCGTCTCCTCTCTCACACACACACACACACACACACACACTCACAAACACATATGCATCGTTTTCTCTCTTTGTCTTATGTCCGTCTTTGTTGTTCCCGCTCCATGCCCTTCCTCCCTCCCTCTACATTCAACCCCCCACTATCTTTCCCTCTCTATTCTCTCATATTTTTCCTCCTTTTCCTCCTCTTCACGACCCATAGGGAACAAGGTGTGGTGCTGAATATGTAATGAGCAGAGAGAGAGAGGGAGGAGGGAGGGAAGGAGGAAGATAAAGAGAAGGAAGAAGCAAAAGAGGATGGATAAAATCAGAAGGAGGAGGATGGAGTCGGGGTGAGGTGGCACAAAGGAGGGATGCTGGTCAATGCTGCTGAGTTAAGGGTTAGCAGGAGTGTGTGTGTGTGTGTGTGTGTGTGAGTGTGGGTGGATGTGGGGGGGCTTGTGTGCTTCTGAAGGGAGGAATTTTTTTTTGGTGATCTTCACATCCTGGCTGGTTTAGGTTTTAAGGTTCAGAGTTGTAGTTTAAGGAATACAGCAGATAATGTGACCAATGAGACTGGACTTTAAGATTTTATAAACTACAAATTCATAAATCTTTCCTCACTGCTGCTGCTTGAGGTTGTAGTTTTTATGTTAATCTACAACAACTCACAGCTAAACTAGGCAGTATGTATTCATTGAAAAATCATGCAACAACCTGAAAAAATTGGCTTTATTGAACAAAAAAATTTACAACTTTTGCAGCATCATCATCAATTGTTCAGTGCACACTGACTCTACATGCTCAACACAAACTTCAGCATGTAGTATTGAATCCTTAAAACTTGTGTAGTTTTCATCCACCCTTGATACTGCAGAACTAACATGGCTGTGTTCACTTAAGTCCAGCTGAATCCCCATTTTCTCTACTTTGCATGTGCATGATAACAACATCAAATCTCTCAATATGCAAAACTTTATGAGTATTAAACACCCGGAAAGGGTCCTTCGATCATTCAGACTGTGATAGTCTAGACATGCCATAGCGAGAGTTATAGTTAGAGAATTAGTCAAGTCAGTGGAAGCTCCCCATTTGTGTCATAAGATAAAAGTCTCTGTGTGTGAGTGTGTGTGTGTGTGTGTGTGTGTGTGTGTGTGTAGACTGAGTAATAACAGAGTCGAGCAAGAGAAGCAGATCTTATCAAATCCATTTTACACAGTGTATACTGGGGAGAAAAGACATTACACACTCAATGTGAAGTCAATATTAACCTGATAGATAGGTACGGTGCATGTGATAAATCTGTGACATCCGCTTGAGAGAGAGAGAGTGTGTGTGTGTGTGTGTGTGTGTCCTCACACCAGATTCATCTCTGCTCTCATCCATGTTCATATTGTAGGTGTGCCCTTCAGGAGGACAGTCTGATTGAAGTTATGTGTGGGTGGTTGGTTCCTTTTAGCAAACACATTCTCAGTCAGCAGCGTCTGGAGGGTTTGTAGTCGTCCCATGGGTGACAGCCTCACACCAGCGCAGCGTCCCCAGAGCAAAGAAGGGCCTTCCCATAATCCCAGTGGGTAACCTGGTGTGGACCGTTGCTCACACTGTCAGGAAAACATCCCATCATCCCCACTAACCTGCCGTTTTTATCTCCTGTCTGTGTGTCTCTCTGTTTCTCTTTTCTCTGCCTCTTTTCCTCCATCAGAGAGTTAGTTTGGAGTTCTACATTGATGTTCATGCCCACTCCACCATGCTGAATGGCTTCATGTATGGCAATGTGTTCGAGGACGAGGAGCGCGTCCAGAGACAGGCTGTCTTCCCCAGACTGTTGTGCCAAAATGCGCCAGACTTCTCCTTTGTAAGTCACTCAAACAGACACACACAAACACACACAGACACAACAGAAAGGCCAGCTTAGAAGCTGAATTTCACCAGCCTCAATCTTGGGGGGTTAGCTTGGAAAGAGAACATGAGATGGTCTTATCTCAGCAACTGCTGGTGAGCTGATGTTCAGCAAGAAACTTCATTTTCACCTGCTTGAATTTAAGTTGCACACAGTTTCAGACTTTGTTAGCACCAGGCAGCTCCCAGGTGTGTGCAAGCGCATGAATATGAGGTGAGCAGTTAATTGAAAAATATTAATTAGCGATATAATGTGTATCCAGCTTATACACCGATGTACACACCTGCAGACACACACACACACACACACAGGAGGTATTTAACTATTTATTAATGATTGATGCTTTAATCAAGCAAAACAGTAGCAATGGTTTTCAGACGTCCCGAAGGAGCGAAAAACATGAATGGAAATTTGAATGAACAGTTACTGTCCCCTCTTAAATAAGCTGCAAATTATACATCTACTTCATATCTAAATGACATATCGTGTGTGACATAACATATCTGATATTTACTCGTAGTTGGAGCCAGACGTGTAAACATTAGAAAGAACATGAATTTATAGTTTATTCATGTGCAGAACAGAAATAGCAAACAGTGTTGGGATGATGACGAGCAGGAGCAGGACTGTGAAAGTAGGCCAGGACGTTCTGTGTGAGCAGTGCAGGTGTTTCAGCTGAGGCACGAGTTCATCTGGACCGAGCAGACTGAGGAAGGAGGGGAATGAATGAAATGAATGGCAGACACAAGCAAAGAAGGTGTGAGGAAAACATCCATTCACTGACTGTGATGCTCCTCAAGCCGATCACACATGCATAACCTGGTGACACCTTTTCATGCAGGTACATTATCCACCAATCATTTCCTCTCAGCCCTGTGTCACTTCCACTGCCCTTCGTTTCCTCACTGGAGGTGACATTTCACAGCAGAGCCACTTACACACATCATAAAGAGTAACCTTTATTGCCCATTGACACTCGGTGCCAACCTCGATACAGGGGACAAGACGGACGGACGGACATGTATAGAAATGTCACTGATTGTCAGTGTCTATACAGTATGCAGTGTAAGAAGGACGAGTAAAATGCTATTTCAGGAAAACGTACCCCTCTCTCTCTCTCTCTCTGTATTGCTTGTGTGACAGCTGGCCCAGGGGTCATCTCCCTCACTGTGCTTTTGTCCCTCTGCCCATTCAGCACTACCTAAAGCCCAGCGCAGCAGCAGCAGCAGGAGCAGCACAACGCAATCATGACAAACTCCCACTGGTGGCCTCCAAGTCTGCATTTTAGCAAGGCAGCTCTCACTGCAGCAGAGCGGAGTGACAGTGGATGGAAACTTTCTCCACAGCTTTCCCAAGGCAGCGTCATAGTTGCGTCGTATAGCTGACACGCTGAAACCTGAAATAGACTGGACCTTTTTTTTTGTCGTTGTTGTTGCTGCTGCTGTGGTCATTTACAGCCAATCTTCGTAATGACATTGTGTGAAGTCATCTGCTGCTGTCCTCGTCTTCATTTTGTCCCAGATTCTCTAAAAGCTTACCACTGCAAGTTACCAGCAAACAAACCGGGTTTTCATGCTTTTTCACCACTGAGTCATGCTGTTATTGACAGCAGCTAATTTGTTTTTTTCTTATAAAATCTAATCAAACTAAAATCAGACCCACATCTTTATGATCCAAATGGTTTTCTGAGATATCAATGAGCTGTTCATGTAAATGTGGTTAGTTTTAATGTCACTTGACAGAAGTCTACATGGTTTATTCAGGGTTAATATGACTCAAGACTCAGCAGTAACTCATGAAATTACCAGCAGTAGTAATAGTAACAGACTAACAAACAGTTCAGTGTTTCAAATTATCAAAAATCCAGCGGTCTCTCTCCTTTTAGCTCCTTAGCAGCTAAATTTTCCGCTATGTACAACACTGAGTATTTTCGCTGTAAAAGCTTCCTGCTGTGTGTGGAAACCTGTGAGTAACTCTAGAGTTTGTAACTGGTAACTTTCTGTGGGTTTATTATTTTTTTTTACATTTGCAAAACTTTTTAAATCACGTTTCATTTATTTAAATTGTTCATAGAAAGGACTTAATTAACCGTTACTCAGACATCTTGGTTTCCACTGGAGCACACGCTCGTCACTCTGTGGCTCTTTTCAGTAACAGACTCATTTCAGCAACACTGCAGGACTGTGCAGTGTGAACTTTTCTAAGTAAGTGATGTGTAAACTGGGACACGAAAACAGAAAAGCAATATGTCTCTGCTGAATGAAATTTTTTTTTTCTCCTCTTTCACTTTAAGTGTTTGTGTTTGAAAAGTAATCTGTCATTCAGGTTTTGAAGGACTTTAAAAAGCATTTTATTTTGGTAAGTTTTAGCTGAGAAAACTGGCCCAACTACTTATAAATTTAGAAAACTGAACACAAAACAGTTTTCACAGGATCTATAGAAGTCCTTTAAGTCAGGTGTCATGTTTTGGGCTAATGATCTCTGCAGGGAAATTCTCCAGACTTAGTGATCTTACTCTAACAGGGTGGATGTTTGCTGACACAAAGACTCGACCCCACATCCTCTCGCTGGGTGTCATCACTCGAACTACACTCACAAAATGTCTCACATGTAGTTGTTTTCTTGTGTGTGTTCCTAAAGTCCAACACATCCTTCAACCGGGACGTGGTGAAGGCCGGCACAGGTAGACGGTTCCTCGGCGGTCTCCTTGATGACACGTCCTACTGCTACACTCTTGAGGTGTCCTTCTACAGCTACATGACAGCTGGCAGCACGGCTCCTGTGCCCTACACCGAGGAGACGTGTATCCTTCAGCAGCTACCTGTGTGTGTGTGTGTGTGTGAATATGCATGTCCATGGAAGGAAAAAGATGCAGCTCAGAGTGAAGAGAATCCCCATAATATCTCCTCTATTCTTGTTAAAACACACACAAAAACACACACTCTGTTCCTGCAGTAACGATCTACCAATGAAATCAAGCCAATTGATCTTGGAGTCATTATTTTGGCTTTTGTTGCTCTGGTTGTGGGTTAATATGTGCGCATTTGTGTGTGTGTGTGTGTGTGTGTTAGGTCATATGTACTGTACTCAATAGAAAACCATGTTGCTCTTTTGTTGCCTCTTGTTGCGACAGATGTGCAGTGACAGAACAGGGATGTGTTAGCTGCGTCTATTGATTTCGTTCACAAAGGAGAGAGGAGAAAAGGCTTGTGTTGGCATATGTAACAGTGTGTGTGCAAGCAGTTGAGGCTTTGATCGCGATAAACAACGGGACAATGGTGCAAACATGATTCCTGTCGACTGTAATCATGCACAGACGCACACACGCATACGTAGGAGCACACACATACGTTTGTCAATGAAGGTCACAGGTGCTTTAATGGAGCCAGATGGGAGGAAGTTTTCCTTCAGCTGACCTTCTTAGGGCTGAAGAGCTCCTGAAAGCTGGCCGATGGCAGTCTGATCTTACCGATAGAGTGAGTGAGAAGAGGGAGGAAGAGAGATTTAGGGAGAACGATAAGGACCCTACACATGAAAAGTATGTGCTCCCATACACATATTCTCTGCAGGTGCTCAAAAGGTGGCTGAAGATGTAGCCCTAGTGCCCTCTAGTGTTTGGAGCTGGCACAGTCTGCCTTAACATGGATGTGGTTATTTACAATTCTCACAAACATGAGAAGTTTGTAGTATTCAGGTCATTTTTGCAGGTAGATGATATGAAATGTGTGTGAGGTGAGACAGGGACACACACACACATGTGTCCTGACAGAGAGGCTTTTGGGGAAAGTTAATAACAAACATACATGGTGTTTTTCCTTCTATGTATATTATGATCTAGTCTGAGTGTGTGTGTGTGTGTGTTCTCAGCAGCCTCTCATCATTTTAACACTTCTCATAGAAACATCTGCCTTTGCATTATTTGTGATCCTCGAACGTAAATACAGGGCTCCGTCACGGCGGCAAAGCAAATAGATCGGCTTAAATTGAGGAGTCTGGCTGTTGTGATGAACAAACAGCAGATAACAGATTCTCTCAGTGTTTTCGTTTGAACCGGTGGTGGTGGCGGCGGCGGCGGCGGCGGGTTCAGAGCAGGGTAAGGAATCACGAACCAGGTCTCTGCCTCTGTGTGTGTGCACAGGGGACAATTCTCCTGAAGGTCAGAAACCTAGCCCTCATGTGAGGAGTTGCTTGATCTTTTTTTTTTGTTTTCCATGTGTGTGTGTGTGGCTATGAGAAGGGGAGGTGTACAAGGAGGAGGGGCTCCGCAGGGTGGGCAGGCGGCGCGGGGACCCGGTGTAGAGTGGAGATTGGGGTCAGGCAGGTTGAAGGAACCGACCATGTCGCTTTATACGCCCCAGCAGTCAGCTCGATGGAGCGTGCAAATCATCAACAGAGACCTTTAGCATCTCAACGCCCCCCCCTTCACCTTTCTCACCTGATGCACACACACACACACACACACACACACACACACACCAGCACGCACTCTGAGCTAATACATGACAAATGAATAATAACCTGAGCTCCTCACTCTTAGCGTCCTTACCCTTTCATCTCTCCTGACTCTCCTCCGCTGCTGCGACTGTATCCGCCAAAATTGAAATCTTAACCTTTCTCAACGCTGCGACTTTTGTCACAGTTTGACCGCGCTCGCAAAGAGGTGTGATGCGGTGCGTGCGTGCGTGCGTCTGTGTTTGTTTTGTCTGATCTCTCCTCGCCTTCTCCTCGCGTGTCCTCCTCCGTCCTCTGTTCTGTCCTCTCCTCTCATCTCGTCACCCAGAACATAACAGCTCATTATATCATTTAGTCAAGCTGAGAATCCTCTTCTCTGAAACAGCAGGCACAACCTCTGTTGTGTGTCTGTCTTCTCCTCGTCCTCTAATCATTTAACACCTGTGTGTGTGTGCGTGTGTGCCCACTCTTACATGTATATGGCGTGTCTCTTTTTTACACTTAAACACTCCTATACTGTACATAACATCCCCCAGAAGTGTGATGAAACATTTCGGCCTGTTTTTATAGTCCAGCCACATTTCGGGACGGACCTTCCGGTTCAGACTCTGAAGTTCAGACTGGAAAGTGGAAAGAATCAAGGTTGAGAGAATCTGGGAACTCGTTCAAAACTCAGCTTGATGCTTTCCATTGTGTGTGTGTTCAGTGCTTGTAATTATGTGAGCTTTTGGGGGCCTACTTATCCAGTAGGTGTGTGTGTGTGAGTGTGTGCTTTCATGTTGTGGAGTGACAGTGTTCTCTGTAACTTTGAAGAATTATTCAAAACTTTAAAAGTCATTCAGGCTGTAACATTTTCCTCAAACACTTTGCTTTTGTTTTTCCTGTTCCAGCTTCAGCGGATTCTTACGTGCAGGTTTTCAGGCCTTTTGAACTTTTGATATGATGGTTTAATATCATCGAAGATGTTCACTTAAATAATCCATATATATTATCAGGTGTGTAAGAGTCGGGTTACTCAGCAGGATTTTGTGCTGTTGGCCAATTTGATGATGAGTCGATACATCATGAATTGACAGCCAGAGCGACTGGCTTCGACTCTCCCACACGCCATTATACACTTATAGCCCTCATTTTCTAAATGTGTGTGATGTCAGTCTGCCAAAGCAGCGACGCCCAGACGTCCACCTCACCATCACAGTGGGACTCTATGAATACAGACGCTGCCAATGGAGCGCAGTATGCATCAGTGATCTTGACACCCAGTGGACAGTCTGTGGAGAAGTATGCAAATGATATAGCTTGGAGGCAAATATGCTTCACTATCACACATCATGCACATCATATCACACAAGCATACAAGCACACACACAGACATACACACATGTATACAGTTGGCATAAATATTGCTGTTGCTGTGATCAGATAACAAATGTGCACACATACAGTTGTGTTGTGGTAGTTTTTGAGATGAAGTTGATGTTAAAGGAGAAACTCAGGACTGAACATTAGATAAATCAACCAGAAAGGGCGAAACTGTCCTCACAGCTGATGTTTTCAGCTGAATCCTGTACATTTGCAATGTGAAAACAAGTTGAAGTGGCAGTGAAAACTGAAATATGAAGCACAAGTTCAAGCATTAAAGTATAGAATAATCAAATGAAATTGAGCTTTAAGCGTCAACTGAAGTGTTTGCACTGAATACCCTTTTTTTCCAACAATAAGAGATGAAAGCATGGAGCTGTTAGTTGACATAAAAGCACTAAAAGTGGTTAAAAGACACATCAGATGATACTGTGTGTAACCACTGAAAGCAGCTGAAATGTTTTAAAATCACACTGAAAGGGGCAAAACTGTAGAAAATTTACCACATAGAATAAAAAACTATCATCCATGTTGTGTTTTCAGAGCCGCAGAGATCAGAAGAGTGCGAACTGTAAGGAAACGGAAGGAAGCAGCGTTTCCCTCATTTCAGTTTACGGCTCAAGTGTCAGAGCTCGTCTCCTTGAAGGTGACAGTCCTTCCTGTCAGGGATTTAAATCAGCCCCACTTCGTCCCTTTGGGCAACAGGACGTGAGGTCTTTGAGCGTGGTGAATCACTACTGGGGACAAAAATGTCCCTTTTTGTATTGCTGTTGTTGACTGGCCTCTTAATTAGCATTGATAATTAGTTCTCAGTGTGGCAGTGTAGTGACAGGACCTGTCAGTGGCCCGTATTGATGGCTTTAATGTCCCCTTGCTTGTCTCCTTGTTAACTCCCGTCTGATCTGGACAGCATTCTCGGCGTGTCTTGTCCATTTTACCACTGGGGGCCTTGTTGTCTGATTGTCACCTTGTCTGTCTGTCTGCCAGGACCGGGCACGAGGGACATGATGGTGAAAGCCGCTAAATGCCGTGCTGACAGTAAACAGCTGCAGTAAACAAGTAATGACGTCCCCATCCCCTTTGTCTCCTGTGTCCTGTATCTCATCAGCACTTAAGCTGGCGTGCCCTTGAGCCATGACCTGCTATTGATTAGACAAGACCGTTAGGTGTGCCGAGATGTTAAAGAATACACCTCACACGCCTCACACACCTCTGTGACAGTCGGGGAAGATGCTGACATGCTGCACTCCCTGAGGTGTTGTGTGAAGCCGGCACATACACCTCTTTGACCTCTCTGAACCAGATTACTCAACACAGTAACAACGATTACGCTTTAACATCCAGTTAAGTTGATGATGTAGTATTAATGATATCACCAGTATTAGTCTACAGTCATAATGTGCTGCCGTTCTCGAATTTGGATTAAAGATTTGTTGTGTCCACACCAACAACAGCTGTTGCCAGAAGCATTAAGTTTTCATGTTGTCAGTCTGTCCATACATACATACGTCCGCTTCATTATTGGGGAAGCAACAGACAAAAAACACACTGAGGGAATTTCCACTTGAATCGAGGATGAACTGGTTAGATATTGGTGGTTAGAAGTGAAGGGTCAGTGTCACTTTGACCTAAAAAAAACACATTTGGGCCAAAACAAAAATTCAGATGCTAATTTTAAAAAAAAACTTTCACACAAGTGGAGTTTATGTGCCAAAGGTCAAAAGTCACTCTCACTGTGAACCTGCAAAGATGTTTTTCTGGCCATTATTCAACACGCTAACTCAGGAGCAGAAGAGAAGACTGTGACCGTATTTTTTATGTTTTTTATGTTCAGACACTGAATTGGTGAAGCTGGTCTTGCATTTGAAACTGTGGTGATTTTATTCATCTCCATTAAAGACTTGTGACTTGTGTGAGCCACGCAAAGATAAGGATTTGAAGCAGTCTGCTTTATCGCCTAAAAATGTAAACACATACAAAGAATTTGACTGTTTTTTGCTTCTCTCCTACACTAAACACAAGTATACAAACGGCAGAATATAACAGCAAAGCTAAACAAAGTCAAGTCAAATCAATTTTATACTCTGAGTTGCCTCAGGAAGAACAGTCTGCTCCGTCCCCTCCTGAAGAGACGAGTCCAGTTTTTATTATTTGAGCCCCTAAAATATAAATCCACCTTGTTCTTCACTTCCTCTCCATAGACAAAAATTGGGACGAGTCCTACTTTTCCTCTGGTAGTTCATCAAAAAATGTATTTGGTTTTGCAAGACTTCATTTGTTATTGTATCATGTGATGAAGCTCTCTATCAGTCTGCACTCTGCTATAAAAATAGTTGCCCAAAAAATATACATAACACTTTTTATGAAGTTCCTTCAAAATCTTCAGTAAACATATCATGAGTTTGGGCAGTCATGGGTTTAAACTTCGACCTGACCGGTTGGCAGAGGCGTGCAGCCGTGAGATGGTAATTCTAGTTCAGAATATTTCCACTACCACCCACCTCCGTCATCCCAGCTACAACCCACCAACTGTTTCCTGGCTCTCACACACTTCACTTCCTGCTGCTGCAGCAGCCTCGTTCCAGACTCTTCGGTTTCCCCCGGCAACAGGCCAGACAGCAGTCAGGGCATCCTCTGTGTCTCCGACCATTCGCCCCATGGATGAAGTTCTCCTTCAGAAGCTGACCGTCCATCACAAGACCTCCTGTAATAGACGATGAGTCATGACAAGCCAAGCTGAGAGGCCATCTGCGCGCGGTGGGGTCCGGGAGATATTTTTGCCGATGAGCGTGCCTGGCCAAAGAGCTCAGGACTGGCACCGAGCTCTGCTGATGAAAGAGAACGGAGGAAAACACCGAAAAACTTTTCTGAGGTCAGGATGAAGATGTCAAAGATACAAGGGGAGTGTGTTTGTTTGTGTGAGTGTGTGTCAGTGCAACAACTTGTAGCAGATTGATAATCATCCACATTTAAATCATAAGCGATCTATGGCCATGAGAAGACATTCGTGGTTCCCAGAAAATGAATGTTCATCACTTCGATGACCCCTCTGACCTTTCCAGCCCCACAACTGCTCAAAGTTATACTGTGATTATTTCGATATCTCCTGGATGAATTACCATGACATGCAGCACACACATTTATATCCTCCTTAAAATTAACTATTAACTTTGGTAATAACTTTTTATCAAGGGCCATCATCTGGGAGAGCTTTAATCTATGTGGTAATTGCAAAACTTAAGGTATTTCAATCATCCAAAGCTGTCTGTTGTCTTTCAGTTTATTGTCATTTAGCATGTTACATTGGCACTGTAACATGCTAAGCTAAAGCATTAAAATTAGCATAAAAGAAACATTCAAAAAGGATGTTACCTTAGTTTATTTATCTGTAGTTTTATCTTAACCTAATCAGTATCATCAGCTAGCTGTAATGAGACAGATTGTGAGGCCAATCCACACACACACACACACACACACACACACAGACACACACACACTCACACTCACAGCAAGTCTGGCCTGATGCAGGACTCACAGACAAACAGCCAGATGGGGTGTAAACATAGACTCTGGAGTCATGTGGAGAGCGTTGCCATCAGCCTGCAGAGTGAAGAATGAAGTCCTGTGCAGACTCCCGAACATACGCAGGAACACACCCTCAAAAGCCAAGGTGACAGACTTGCTACAGTGGGGCTTGTTTGCATATTTACAGCTCTAACTTACTAGGTGCACCCTTGTGTTTGTGTTTGTGTTTGTGTTTGAGTGTGTCGCTTGAGGTATGACAAACTGCAAAGCCTGAAGTGTACGCCTCCGACAGCCTGTTCAGACCGAGGATAGATGGTTTACAACCACAGACAGCTTTTAGACAAAAGATTTTCACCTTTGTACCAGGATTTATGTAGCACAGGTCATTTTTTTTTTGATCATTATGAGAAATTGAAAAAATAAAAATGACAGAGCTTCAATCTTTACTAAAAAAAAAATCTTTTTTTGGTATGCCAGTTCTTTCAGTCACAGAGTTGTGACAAATAGATAGTCCAGCAGATGACAGGCCGTATCTAAGTATCAACAAGGTAATGACAGGGGAGAGTGACAGATTATTTCTCCGTGTTGCTCCATCATGTTCCAGCCTGCTGAGAAATGAAGGCAGCTGAACGTCAGCGCCTTGAGACAAAGAAACTACCTTCATGTTTTTGTTTGTTATGAGTTGGGATCTATATGAACAATTTATATGTACGTGGAGGATGAAGGGCATATGTCTTTCAGGGCGGAAAGATAGATTTGTGGCCAGTATTGATGATGTTTTTCAGTCCAATCGCCTCTGGGACTCAATAAAATTTACTACTGTTAGTGGTTTTGTTCTTATTTGTCTGTTTACTACATCCTCCTTCTTAGTGATTGGAGGCATCGTTGCCATTCTGTGGTTCTCTACATCTTCATTATCTGAACCTGATCGTCATCGTTACTTGCTCTGCTGGCCTAATGATCACAGGCTTAGCAACAGCACTCATAGACACTCAGCTGCTTTTAAAAAAAAGCAGTGAAGTTATTGATATTGTCCCTAATGTAGTGAGGAACAATTGGGCAGGATGATGATGTGTGCGCTCACCTCTGAATTTAAATGAGGCCTCAGTGTATAAGTAATTGCTTTAGTATGATTCATACCAGCACATGCATTTGGCTGACGAGAGTGAAATGCGGCTGATTCAGCCTCACTTAATTCAGAGCGCAATGTGTTGTACCTTGAGGATTTACACTACTCATTTCTCTTGTTGCTAGTCCCTTATTATTTACTGTACCGTACTATATTTGTGTGTGTGTGTGTGTTGGTCATGTTTTAATGCTTGCTTGAAAAAAATATATATAAAACTGTGTGTTAAACATTTCAAAAACCTGAATGGAAATTTAGTGGTTTGAATGTGCTATGCAAACACACTAACTAATTGCTAACTTATATTAAAAATTAGGAATATTTTACATTTTTGTACATTTTTCATCCTGCTTCAGGATTTTTGGAAGCTTCAGTTTACTCTGCAGATTTTTTTGGCTTTATTTTGGAATGTGGGCTTTGATCAGTTTTTAGCTAACATTGAGGTAAAAATGTTAGGATAATGTTCCAAAAAGTTGCTCATTTAAATATCCAGCGAACGCATCACAACATGAGCATTAATTTGGAGTCTTACTCATTAAAATCTATCCACTTCTGAAGGATATATCTCACTCTAAAGCTGCGACACTATTCACTTTGTTCTCCGGGTAATGGCCGACTTTGTCTGCTGTTTCTTGCTGAGCAGGTTGCTTACAATAAGTTTATCAAAATTTTTAGCTAATTAAAGCTGCTATTCAGCAGCTGGGGTAAACTCAACAGTAAAGTTAAATGCAGGTAAACCAAAAAAGTTCACTGAAAAATGCTAAAATGCCCTGTTGAATGGAGAAACAGTGCCTATGTCGGATGATAAATGTGCAACTTTAGTTTTAATATGTAATGCAACACAATGGCTTTGTGACTCCCTGAAGTGGCCACCATCCAGTTTGGGAACCACTGATGTGTGAAATGTTTTTGAGCAATGTTACCTGAAGCTTGTCCAAAGACAATTAGCTTTAACCCCCCGCCATCAGACATGAAACTGGGCAGGAATGTGGCTCGAACCTTCCTGGATTACTACAAACTCAACAATCTCATTAAGGACAACAGCTCACCAACTCACATCCAAAGGTAAAGCTGTGTGGCATTTTGAATTATTGAATATTTAACTAAGTCAGTTACCTAAGTATGATTTTCAGGTTGCATGACATTCATACTCAAATTCATGCATTTTTGTTTTGCTGTTTCCTGAGCTTTATCACGCCATCTTACTCATCTATATTAATGTTTTTCTCCAGTTCTGACATGAGGTCCCACACAGGAAATGGTACTGGAAAGGGCAGTGGTGTTGGCAGAGATGCAGCAGACAGAGAGAGGGAGAAGAGCCAGGGTGTCAGGCACTAGACAGAAGGACAGACGGACACGGACTGAGCACGTATAAAATGCAGAGCACCGTAGCAGGAGGATCCTTCACACTTCATTGCGTTTAGAAGCTCCACATCGCTCTGGCTATAAAGACTTATTTTCACTGATTTGTAACAGTGGGATGGCTGGTACTTGCAGGACTCACATCAGGACAAGGTTTTTCCTGGGTTATTTGACTATAAATGATAAAATGTGTGTAACTATTAAATGTGAACAATTGAATGCCAAGGGAAAACAAACCGGTCATGCACCTAAGTTCCATCTAAGGGCCTTCATTTAGCAGCTATTTTTTTGTTTATAATCTTGTTAATAAATGCATGCCTCCCCTCTTCTGTCCTTATGCGACTGAAATGTTGTATGTGTAGTCATTAAACACCTAATCACATAATCAAAGATTTGCATCTTCGCTCTCTAATAGCAACACTAACAAAATAAGTAGTTCATAAACATTTAGTATATAAAGAAAGTCTTGACAGTGTCTTTAGCTGCCTTGTTGCATTGTTTACATGTAAAATATCATTATTTGAATTAAATTTTTAAGCTCGATTTATTGTGTTAAATTAGCATGTACCTTTATATCACATATTTAAATTCTAATGACAGGTTTAACACTGATTGTGAGCTCCGAGTGTTTACGTGCGCGCGTGCGTCCAGTGTGACGTTTTGATTTGCTGCTTCTTGATCACATGACTCTACATCCGGTCGACTGTTGCTGTTTGGCAGCTATGACAACGAGATTTGAAAGTGGGGTGAATGGCTTCAATGAAGAAGAAGCTTTCCTCCTCAAAAGTGTATCAAAAGTCCCTGAAATGTACCGTAATCTTGGACATTCAGACAGTAAGTGCTCGTAATGTTGCTGCTTTTACTACAAAACTCAGAAACTTGACTTACTGTAGATTTGTTACCGTTAGCTAGCTAGCAAGCTGACATCCTCTTCCCCGGCTAGCTTAAAGCTAACAAACGGCTGTAACTTAACTAGCATGTAACGTTAACATGTTAACTAACCTAAATCGGATTATGGTTTGGGTTTGATTGTTGATAAATCCTCCTAAAAAATGTTATCTAGCACGCTGTAATATTTTTAAATTATTGTTTGTTTATTTACCAGTTTGCTTCATTTTCATACAAACTATGGGAGACAATAATACAGAAATGACAGAAGTTTGTGTCTGAATAAAGTCTGAATAAAAGTGTTTTTTCGGGCTTTCCCTCTTCTAACATTATTAATTTTACTTATGGAAATGAAAAATGCAAACACATAATTTGTGTATTTTTTTATCTATTTGTTGTGGCTTGTTTTTTTATTAATTTCTATAGTTCATAGATAACTGTTTCGTTTTTGCTTTCTTGCTCCATTCACTAATAAAAACTACAGTGAGCATACACTATAAATTTTACGCCAGAAAGGATTAAATATCTGTATACCACAGTTAAGTACAGCCATGTTTTAACAAAATGTTTCCTTTAATGTGCAGTATGCTGTTTTGATCTAATTTCCACTTGAAATATCAAATTTATTCATCTTAATTAGTTAAACTGGCTCTTTTTGAGAATCACAAACTTCTTTAATCTCTTTGGTAGCAGTGAAAAGTCCTACCGGTATAGATATCTCTAAAGAATGATGCATCTCTGTAAATCTGTGAGGTTTTTTGCAGAAAGGACCATTTTTGTAATAAGCTACAAACTGTAATCACTAATTACCATGTTTGTGTGCAGGTCACAAGTCCAGGTGTACTTCTGTCAAAAAAAAACAATATCTACCTCAGTGTGTGCATCATGGGCCAGTACAGGAAGACCCCCTGTGTGCCGCCTGTGTTCCCTTTACTCTTCCACCATAAAATGGTGTTTGTCAAGGTGAGAATACTAATCTATGTATTATAACTTTGAACAGAACAATAACTGTGTATTACAGGAATAAAACAAAGCTCAATCACGGATTTTCTAAGAGAGATTTTGGGAAAGCTAGTGTATATTTTCTCGATCACAAAAAGAGTTATTTCACGTCTTGATAACACGTTCCAGATGTTATGTTGGCAGCTGCTTTTTTATGCACAAAAAGACTTACCTTTGAGAAATCCTCACCCCAGCAGTTGTCTATCTCTGTACTTGTTTCGAATTAGATCCTTATGCCATCTTTTCTTACATGCTGTATACAATGCAGGCTTATTTTTCATGTCCAAGCACTTAAACTAGCAGCCCTCGAATTTGAACATTGTTGCCCCAACTCCTGATAAAGGAGACCTTCTTTTCCCTGGGGAGAAGAGCAAAGTCAGATGGCAGACTGTCTGTCTCATCTTGTTATAAGTATTGATTTGCTTTGTCTGTGCCCTGTCTGTTTTACCAGACTTTCCCTGGCGTTGTTGACCCTGCTGATGTAGCTGACCTCCTCGAAGGTAAATGGCCGTTTGGGATTTGCCTCCTCATCTTTTAGTCCTGAATCCTCTGCTATGCAAGCTTATAGGCTATTAGCTGTGATACTGATCATTAGCTCACAATCTATTTGTGCTTTGCCTTCTCTTAGCTGACACAACATCTTTTGAGCTGATTCAGTTGGTGCCTCCAGGTATGTTTTCTGATGATGCCATATGGGCGTGTTAAGTCCCAACTGTATCTAGTCATTACGCAGCAAAAAACAGGATCTCTAACTTGAATTGTGTTTGTGTTCCTGTTTACTGCTTGTCTGCGTATGGTTTTTAGAGGGTGAGATCTTAGCCACGATGGAGGAAAGCACCAGAGATTTCCTGTATCCTGGTCCCAGACTGAGCTCCAAAGAAGGAGCTGCAGAGAGAGAGATGCTAATGAGGAGATCCTCCACCTTTCCTGTAGGTTGTTTTCCTTTTTATTTCTTTTTTATTATTATTTATTTCTTAATCCTCCTTCTAAAATCTGCACCTGTATTCATCAGTTTCTATAAATTACACATAAGAATGCCCAAGAGTCAGCTTGGCGTTAAAGAATAATACAAGAATAGTAAAAAATAATGAGGAGAAATCATTACCACATTGATAAGTGCATGAAAAATGATGGCAAAGGTCATTGCCAGACTCCTTGTTAGTAATATAAATTATATTTTATAGTAAAACACATAATTGTACTAATAATTTGAACTTTTGGCAGCCCCCACTTTGAAAGCCATGGATCTCTTAACAAACCTTTAGAGTGCCAGTACATTAGGAAGTATTTTTGTTTGACAAGAAATCTGATTGATACCTTTTGAAATAAAAAGATTTTCTCTTATCTTTTATTTAAGACAAAACTTTACTTGTGGTAAATGTAAGCACAGGCTAAACACATGTAATTCATGCTTGCGAAGTTTATCCTGAGCTGCTGCACACTGTTGAATTCATTAAAGCAGAGATGTCAGTTGATGAGCTTAAACATCGTTCACATGTCACAGCGACCCCACATTGCGCTCCCCATGTGAATCCAGCTGGATTGACACCAATATTTCACTTGTCATTCATAGACTGGAGAAGATTGTTGCTTTCTCTAAGTGAGTCTGCTCCTAATCTCTGTGGCTCATGTGTCTGTGCACATGACAGGCAGGTACACTACCAAGATAACCAATTCAAAAGCACTGTCTTGTCTTAGAAAAAGTGAAGTAATTTCTTCAGAAAAGATAGCATTTTGCCTTATAGAGCTGTCAAATTCCTTTGCTTTTCAGACAAAAAAAACTAAACCGAAAACTTCCCCTCTTTTTATCGTTTGTGCTTTTTTCTCCTCCTCTTCTTCTTGTATCATCACTTTATTCCTTCATCTCTCCATGGCTGCGGGTTGCTTTTCTATCCTCTCCTTGTCCTCGGAGGCACTAACTGGCATATTGAAATGTCTTTAAACACCATTCCCCTCACCGTTGCTTTTATGTGTTTGTGTTTGAGGCGTACATAGCAATTTAGATGTCTCTCTCCAAATGCCATATTATTTAAACATCACTGAAGCCTTTTTTCTGCAATTTGTTTTTCTCAAGCCAGGCGTAGATTGAAGATTTGTGGTTGTAAATTGGTGTTCCAAGCAGTGCTGTTATCTGTCCTTTTGTCTTCATCTCCCAGTTAAAGGTGTTTTGTTTGCTCCTATTGTCCCCCTCTCTCTAGGGAATCTCCCCCAAAGTGGAGTTTGGCACGACATCAATCATAGAAGAGAGTGATGGAAGAGACAGCTGGCCTGCCTCACCTGTAAGTGTGTCCTTTTATTACATCCCATAGGTCTGTGCATAACTACACACACCGTAGTCCAGGTCCCATTTGTCTTCCGTCTCTCTTCTTTTGGTTTATCTGCTTTATGTCTGATTGTCTGTTGTTGATCTGTAAAGCATTTTAGATGAAAACAGCTCTTTATACATACATTTGGTTTTCTGTTTATGGGCTTTTGGAACGGCTTTAAACTGTTTAAATCCATCAAAGGGACACTCATAAATCAAGCAAACAGGGTGTTATCAGCCTGGTTGAGTGTGTAAAATGTCTGGGATTTAAACACATCACAGCTACACACTCAGCAGTGCTGTGTAAGTGTCGACTAAAACTACAACAGCGAACAGTTTATCTCTAAAGCTCTAATGAGTGGTATAGACCTCCATCAGATTTGTCTGTTTCTGCTATACATACCCACCTTCTATTGTTGCCATGGCTACTGCATCTATCTATCTGTCTATCCATACTGGCAGTGTTTCAAGGGTATCTGTTCTCTCCTTGTGAATGTAATTACGGAGAAGCAGATCTATGATGCTGATAGCGAGACTTCTCTCACATCTCCGACTAACTGAGAGTTTACACAATTTTTGTTGCAGACCAAGTCAGTCGGTCAGTCAGTGATTTTTTACATTAACTCTCAGAAATGAGGGTCACCTGTGTCTGTCTGTCTGTCTGTGCCACTCTCTCCTTGAGGATTTTAAAGGGTAACTGTGCTCAGCTGCAATAAATCACATTTTACTTTTCCAAGAATCAGACCCTTTTCCTCCATGTCTTCCTCTGTCTCTCTTCCAGAGTTCCTTTTAATGACATGTTCCCATGTTTTCAGTGTAGAACTGCAACAGAATGCTGATCAATCAGTGAGTCAATTGATGCAAAAACAAAAAAAGTTACCTAGTTTTAAGACTGAGTAACTTCTCATCCCTTTTCAAGCAAACATTCTCTGGTTTGACCTCAGAATTGTAAGGATTTGTTTTTCTTCATTTTTGACTGTTGCACAAAAAATGAGTTTGGTAATGATCACCTTGAGCTCTTCATCGTAGTTGGCACTTTTCACTTGTTTTTCAAATTATGACTCAAAAAATAACTGATTAATTGATAATGAATATAATCCCTAATTGCTGCCCTGCTTGTGTTTAATCCACCTCCTCTTGTGTGAATCATACTTGTGTGTGCGAAGGTAGTCTCAGTAGATGGCCAGAGGGAGGGGGGGTGCAGAATGATGCTCAAATTCCAGACTGAAAAAGTGAAAGAAGTAAGAATGAAAGTCTTTCACAAACAGTCCTGTGTGTAACATATGATCCATCACACAGCGGTTGGCATGTTGTGCCAAAAACACTACCGTGCATTTCCCAGGTGCAGTAACCTAAGCTAAGCTATTTGTTTAAATGGGATGTCATTGACAGCACAGCAGATTGTCAGAGTGTTCTCCTGGCCCCTCAGGGGGATGTCTTGATCAGAGCACCGCTGTGGCTGTCAGACAGTAGAATTTCTCCATTTTCTCTGTCCTAATGGCTCCTCAGCATCGGCATTTCCCTGACTGCCTGCCCGCCCAACTGACAAACCATGTTCCATTTTAATAGAGATTTGAAGCGATAGAAACTTCCACAAAACCTCTGAAACTGCACTGATGAATACACTCAAGTTTTAGTGTTGTGTTTCTTTCTTTTGTCCGGTTCATCTTTAGTTAATTGTTATTATTATTATTCTCTAAAAGTCACCTTTTATCATGCCATCAGCTCAGCTTTGGAGGTGTCATTGTCAGTTATTCAGTCAGTTGATCTGTTGCTCCACATTTTGGACGGGTTCCCAAAAGATGAACATTAATGGCTTTGGTGAGCGTCTAACTTTTCCTTTAGTGCCACCAGCAGGCCTTTTTTTTTCCTTTTCCATTCAAAGATTTACTGCATGGATTGGTACAACATCCGTTAGGCATTAATGGTGCCCAGATGATGTCGCTGGCTTTAATTATTCTGTGACTTTCCCCTTCAGCACTTCCATGAGGTTTACATTTTTTGCTTTTTTATTGTTTGGTTGGTTTTCTCTTTGTTTTTTGTTTTTTGTTTTTTGTGAAATGTCAGTAACTATTAAGTGGATTGCCATAAAAAATGTTGCAGACATTCAATGCCTTCAAAATAAATTGTTGTCACTCTAATGAGGCTTTTCATCTGGCACCATCTACTTTGGTCATCATCAGGTGTACTTAGTGTTTTCTACTCAGTTAGCAAATGTTGTTATGCTAAAATTCAAAGCTAAAATGGTGTATTGCAGTTGCAGTTGTTTATTACAGTTGTTGCATGTTTGCTTTGCTATTGCTAGCATGTTAGCACCAAGGATGTGGTCAGAATACTGAAGTAAGAGAACTGCACTGCAGCTTGGTGCAGCCATGGACTCTTCATCTTATCATTCAACCACACAACACCAGGCTTCTTTCCACACAATACCAAAAGTGGAAATAGTAGCTAATCACAGCAGAAAAGCCTTCACCTCTCAGTTGGTGATGTAGAAACAAGCTATCCAACGAAGAACAGAGAGAAGAGAGGAGAAAGAGGAAGTCAGGGATGGTGCAAGGTGTGGGTGGGAGAGCATACTTTGCTTAATCCCATTAAATCAGACCAGTCTCAAATGGCAACCTCGATGAGGATTTATTCTTCATTTAGTTTCTCTTAAAAATAGTTTTCATGTTGTGTGATTTCCTTTATTAGCATTTAGATTATCTTTGTTTTACAGCCAGGTAATGCCTCTTTATCATGTTAGACTGGAGATGGCCATCAAATGCAATTAACATTTTATCTTAACGTATTTATCCCAGGTTGGCATTACCCGCAGGAAGTGGGATATTGCATCGGAGAATGATGTTAGTGGCCATTAGAGTTATTGAAGTAATTCTGCAGAGGTTGTCTCCATGGCAGTGCTGACTGCAAGAGCCGCTGTTGTTGTAACACTTAAGCTGAATGATTTAGCTAATGGTTTAATGGTTTTGTCCAGGGAGAGCAAGTCTGTGTCGAGAGTGAGAGCAGCTGCCTTAATGGCAAAAATGGCTGACGCTCGTATAAAGGAACCACATGGTGGTCTGCAGAGAAATCTAAACTGCTGAGACAAATGCTATACGTCACCTCGAAATTGAGACCTGTGAGGGTAGCTTGACGTGTCAGAACAACATATCAACATTTTTCTTTCTTTCTCCCTCCTTCCCTCCTATATTTTATCCCCGATCCTCCAGATTTGCAGCCTTTCTCCAGTGAGGCCGTCTTTAACTCCGTCCAGACAGAGCTCGCCGAAAAAGTCTTTGTCATTCAGAAGAGATGATGTGAACTGTGTCTCTTTGAAAGGTGGGAAGGAAAAGCTAAGTGTTGAGGCTGGATTTACAAACTCTGCTCCATCCTCAACGTCCAGACGCTTCCCCTCTTCACCCCCATCTGGCCGCAGTCCCCAGAAAAACAAGAAGGAGAGAAAACACACTTCTCCCAGAGTTTCTACAGACTCTGGCTACCATCAGCCCACTGTTTCCTCAAGGACACGAGCCTTGTCCCCTTACACCCACCGCAAGATGTGCCAGCTTTCAGAGGACGCCCGGCAGAGGCTCAGTCATCTCCAGCTGGGGCCTCACCACTTCAGGAAGGAGACTGAAAGCCAGCCGCCCTTCTTGGTTTGTAACATTAAATATTCCTCCGAACTGAAGTCAAACGACAAAAAACGTGATATGATGGTTTGTTTAATGCCACTAATACACGTGTTCAGCGGACAAGGGTTATAAAATTAATGGGATCCTGAATTGATGTAGTTCAAACCTCAGTGGGAGCTTCCCAAAATTCAACATAATCTAGTGGGAAGATTAAGTGGAGGGCATAATAAGAGAGCGGTGTTAATCTTTTTACCTGAGCTGTTAATGGATTGTGACGTCATGAAAATGTTTCACCATGTGCGCATGTAATTTGGCCTATTATCCTCACTGAGGGGCTTTGAGTGTGCTTAGATAGCACACGTCCTGGATTTAGGCTGGTGCACAGTTTTATTTATTAACGCTTTAATTATGGTTGTATCACTGCAACGAGACATTTGCATATAAAAGGGAGTGATTTTCTGATCACACGGCCTCAGGGAAAATAAGGCTGATGGATAAGAACAACACAGCCTCTAGTTTTGTGCCCCCCCCTCCCTCCCCATTGTGTGCCCGCTTCTTCATTTACATCAAATCCAATCCTGAGGTATGAATATCAAAATCCACTGGCATGCTGTTGTTAAAAGAAATGATTAGGTGCAGAGTTGTTTGTTTTGTCACACGTGAATGGAATTTACTAGAAAACAACCAGAGTTCTGTGAAAGAGAGGAGCTTTTTTTTTTTGCTCCAGCTCCGGTTTTCCTCAGGGAATTTACTGTCGACAATTAACCCTAGTAATTGAGAGTCAAGCTGCAACTAACAAATAGATACCTAATGAAGTAGCTTAGCCCCATGGTGAATGCATTAGTGCATGAGCCTCAGAGCCTCAACTCTGTGTCTGTTTGGGTAGAAGGAAGCTCATTTCTACAGGAATCACTATGTTCTTTGAGTGTCAGACAAAGACTTTTTTTGATAGTTTTCCTTTTATGCTGCACAAATTGAACAAGTGATTGTGAATAATGGCTTCTGCAGACAAACACTCGGCTGTTTTTCTTGTGGAATTTCTTGTGTAAAGTTTGCAGATTGAGTGATGGATTAAAGTATCGATATCATGAAAGTGAAAAACTTCCCACTCAGGGTCAGAAAAACATGGGTTTTTAACTATGAAGATGAAGTAATTGAATTAGAGCAGTCTTTGGTTTTGTGTTTTGGCAGGTCTCTGGCTGCAGTAATGTCTCCGGGATGGGAACTCCTCCTTCCTCTCCACAGAGCAGCAGCATCTGTCGACATCCAGAAAGCTTCACAGCTGGTCACAAAACCAGACCTTCACACTCACAGTCAAAAAAAACTCATACAGGTACTGTTACACAGCTAAGGCCACGCTGCTGCAGTGATAACTTTGCAATTGATGTCACCTGTTAATGCTCAAGAAATAAACTTACCTGCATATTTAACAAAAGTATTGTAGATGTTTTGCAATCTAAAAGCTGAGTTCTCTGTTTTCATTAAACACAGATTCTTCTCTGCTGGGGAGTTACAGACCAAAAACAGCCAGAGTAAGTCAAAGTGTAACATTTCAAACCAGCAAATAGAAGCATGAAGTTAAGTTTTCTGATATTGTGTGGATTGCTTTGCAGCTATGACACACTGTCTGTGTACAAGGTGTGGTTGATAAGTGTGGCTGAAGGTCAAAGGGCATTAGTAATACAGCTCTCATTACATGCATGTGCAGTTTATAATTGATAACATTTTTTGTCCTTCAGTTTTGAGTAATTGAAAATTGACAATGAAAACATATAAATATAGAAGATGAACAACATGGTGCAGTCCTTCTCAGTCTTTCTGCCCTATTTGAATACAGTGTTACTGACATGTGGATGAGCTCTTGAGATGAAGAAAACCTCAAACTTTCTGTGAAGAAAGCTGTAAAACTCATCATCTACTTCAGGCCACCAACTTTTCAAAAGTACACTCACTCCAAACTGCACTGACAAAATGATATAATCAAACCACTCTGAGTTTTAGGTATGTTTCTTGAAGAGTATTCATTTTCTTTAAAACTAATCTTTTCATTCTGCCCACTTTTACTGGAAACTTGTTTAATATAGTCAGTAACATTTAATGTAAAAGTAATGAAATACTGATCAGATTTGATTCCTTTTTTTTCCTAGAAAGCCAAACCATGCAATTGTGTTTAAAGATTTAATTCACTTTACTTAGTTTTACATCAAAAATTTTATCAAAAAGAAAATCAGCAGAGCTTTAAGAAAGAACATCCTTCCAGCTGTAATGTGTAGTCACCAGGTAATGTCACTTCTTCTTCTTCTTCTCCAGGTGAAAGCAGCTTCTACCAGGGTCCGCTTGTCTCAGGAGACACAGTCCAGACCCCAAACCCGGACCAGAAGCCCTGAGACGGATGCTGCCTTTGCTAAGTCCAACCTGACTGTGTCGAACTCCAGAGGTCCTCTGAATCTCAGCCGTTCCCTCAGAGAGAGGTAGGTCCTCCAGAAGATGCAGTTCTTTTGTTGATGTTGTGTTGTTACGAAGTGGAAGTGAGGAGTGAAATCAGCATGTCTGTGTGTAACTTTGTGTTGTTGTAAAGTGTTTCTTCAGACGTACATCCTCTCTAAGGTTGACCTCAGGGCCCTGAGTTAGTTTTTCTTTTTTTTTTCTGGCCTCAAAACCAGCTGATTTTGTTCGCTCTCACGCCAGAGCAGGAGAAAACATAATCCTCTTGTTTTTTGTGGTGTTTGCCTTGAATTTATCCTGATCCATCTGTGTAAATGATTGGTGTTTGCTCAAAAGATCATAAAAGCAAAAGAGGCACGTGTATGAGTTTCCAACAACAGTGTACGGCAAATATATAACAGTCCCATGAGATGTTAGCCATACACTGCCGCTGCTTTGTGTTTGTGCTTGTGTGTGTGTGTGTTTGCGCTCATGCACATCTAGCCTTTAATTTTGATCACACTCGACAGGCAGGATGAATTCCCCTCCACCTCTTAAATTACAGAAGCTGATGTCTTGTCATGTTTGTTCATTACTGTGAGAGGAGGCTGAGAGAAGGGAAAACAAAGAGGAAAATGGTATTGATTTGTGTTTCAGCTCGAGTCTGATGCATTTGACCCAATGCACGCTTTAATACATTCAGAGAGACCTTGTCATCGATCATGGCAGCTGCGAGTTAAACACACCGATGGGACCGATGTTCTGTTCTGTTCTCTTCTGTTTGTTTGTTTGTTTGTTTGTTTCAGCTCTCCTTTCCCCTCCCCCTCCCCCGTTCTGCTCAGTTCATAAGTAAACATTAAAATCAATAGACAATCTTAAACTGCAAAGTAAATTGTAGGAAATGAATGATACTTTTCTCTCAATTGAAAACGCGACAGGAGTTTCAGGGTGGGAGATTAGAGCAGGCCTTTGTAGATTCCCTCCGACAGGGAGAGGGGCACGTCTTACCACCAATCTTTGATCTATAAAGAAAATGACAGATGCCAGCGGCGACGTTTGCTCCCTAAGCCCCGAAGTCTCAGTCTATTCATGTCTCTGGATGATTTGTCCTTGATGACTTTTTGAAGCAGGTAGCGAGTTTATCTGATTACAGATGAAAAGCTTCCATTCCCACACTGTGAGACGGGCCAAGACACCAGCCAGTCATTCAGACAATCATCACCCCTCACTCCCAACAAATGGACGTGGCCGAGAGGCAATACTGCAATCCATTACTGTTCACTACTGTCTGTCTGTCAGAGGGAGATTTTATTTTAGAACCGCCCGGAGCTACGAACTTGCAGACGCATTTATATTGTCCTGATGAAGCACGTTGATGCCCCCCGGTTCAAATGCATGGTCGCTTCTGACAACAGTGAAATTCCCCTCAGTTTTTTATGTACAAAAGCTTGAATGCAGAAAGACCAAGAATGAACATTCAGATGGAGAATGATGGAGAAAACATGGTTATTTATTTCAGAGTGTGTCTAGTGGTTTCAGCTTCCATCATCTCTTAAATCTTAGCTTACAGCACAGACTAGTGGACAAAAGGAGAACCTGTCAGAACATCCTGGAAAAAAAACAGACATTGTTTGTAGATTATAGAACTCAGAGGGATTTGATTAATTGATTAATCACTGAAAGTCATTTTTCAAGAAAAAATGCTGAACATGTTCTGGTTTCAGCCTCTCAGACGTGTGAATTTGCTGCTTTGCTGTGTTTTATAAGCTCTAATTTCATATCTTTGTGTCCCGAAGTAGCATGTCATGTATAACTTGAAGAGGCATTTTTTAAATATTTTCTGACATTTTTACAGATTAGATCTTGTTGTCTTGTGAGCCCTTAATCCAAAGCGATGTCTGCTGGTGAACCCTCAGGACGTTTTCTTTGCTTTGCTAAAATTGGCCTGAAGAAAAAATATCTACTAATTACCAGAAGAAGAAAAAATGAAGAGACAAAAGAAAATTAAGTTTAACTTTTTAAATCAGAGAAATATACATTTTGAACTTCCCTGTCCTAATTATCGTCTTGTGACCCCTTAGTCTTGTCTCCTGATGCCTTATGGGGGTTTTGAACCTCAAATTGGGATTTATTGATGATGAATTTATGTTTGTTTGTTTGTTTTTTTGTTGCACACCTAAAATTATGACGCTGTTCTCTCCTGTCAGTACAAAGTTTAACTTAACTTGAGCCCAGCTCGATGAACCCACACTCAGGTGATTCAGTTTTTCATATTCCATCTCTCTCTGTTTGTTTTCCTCAGTCAGCTGGGTCCATCCCACTGGGAGCAGATCCACAGCCGAGTCCAGAGGATCCTGCAGACACACCAAGCCACCTGGCACCACAGCGTGACCTCTGACCTTTAACTTCCACATCCGTCCACAAGGTGACCAACCCACTGCAGTTCTAATACAAAGACTATTCACTCTTAAACCAGTCACTGATAATACACACTCTCAGTTCAGAGTATTGAGTCAATAATCAGCTTTAACCTGCTGTATGTTTGTAGGAGTCGATGCACAAACACAAACGTACCTTCTTCAGTTTTACATTTCAAGTCAAACCATTAACACACACGTCTTCATTTATCTCCCTTTGATGTTCATTTAAATTACAAACCCTGTTGAGCCCCGTTTGTCATCGTTACTATCCGAAAAGGCAGCGGATTTGCAGGGGGGATGTTCAAAAGCATAGCAGCACTGCTTCTCTCCAACCCATCAGCTGGACTGTTGTTTTTTTTTTTTTTGGTTTTTTTTTTTAGACGCCCCCATGGCGAAACCAAACAGAGACGTCGTCTAATTTCTCCAGAGCCGTGTGTGGAATTGGCTCGGGTATAAAGAGGCAACCTTTTGTGTGTGTATGGGAGGGAGACATGGCGGATGTAAGCTGCAGCTGTTAAGGGCTCATCTCTTGCAACACAAAAGAAAGACAAGAAGGTAGCCAAGAGCCACCGTTGGGAGCCAGCAGCTACAAGAGATTTAAGAGAGAAGGAACAAAAGTAATCCTGAATGAAAGAGCAGGAGACACAAAGAAATGTAGCCTTAAAATAAATTAAGACAGTCATTCAGATCCTTAGTGTTACACTTAAATGTCTCGAACATTCAGAACGGTTGTGGTGTTTGTGTGTAACCATCTGCTCTTAATAATGAACGTTACATCTGTGTGACCTCGTTCAGCTGCAGCAGCTGAATTATCTTTTATCAGCGCAAATGAAATGAAATGCAGCTGTGTTGTGCACTCTCTCCACAGCTGTACTTAAAGATAAATTTATTTAATTATGATTTATTTTAAATATAGAAGATTAATTCTACTTTGCAGGAGGGAATAAATCATGCAGTCAATGATAATACAGATGTACTGAGTTTCTTAAATGCAGCACAAACACTGTGTAGCCAAGATCCAAGTCATCGAACACATGGCAAAGAGCTGAAGACCGAGATCTTTGCTGTGTCCATCTCTACTCAGAGACAAAAGAAAAATGTCTTAAAAAGTAGACTGTAGATTATTTTTGACCGAAATTTACTTTTTTTTAATTCATCCAACTTCTTAGTTTGTAAGTGTGTTCACTGAATCATGAACAAAGACGGACACCGTGTCTGTGGAATGAATTTACCCCAGATTCATGTTCTCCTTAACATCTTTATTATCACATTTATACATTTTATTTTTACTTTAAATGTTCTAAAAAGAAAAGGCACACTGCATGCCCAGTTTGCATTTTCAGGTTAAGAGAGAAAGCACACAGTCAACTGAAACCTATTCTATTTAAAAAATGTCAGTATTATATTGCAAATAATGTGTTTTTCATGTTGATATTATCTGTATTGACCATCAAAACATTGATTGTAAAAATTTCTTGCCACTTTTTTATGTTTTATTTGGTTCTCATTCAGTTTGTCAGTCAGTGTTTTATCAATAAGGTCATTCTGTTTTTTTAATAATGAAAGAGAACAATTCAGTGTTTAAAAGTATGAGAAACAGGAAGTGTTAATCTGTTGTAAAGTCAGCATTTGAATATAATGATCCTTTGACACTAATTGCACTCATAACTTAAAGTATTGATGGTAATATTTCATGTTACAGTGAAAGCCATGTTTTTAGAATGTGATGAGTTTAAATCAGGAAAACTTGGTGCCAGTCAAAAGAAAAGCATTTTAATGTTCGTTTGACATGTATTTTTTTATAATTACTATTATTACTGTACAGCAAAATGTTTGGTTCCATTCGATTTAAAAAATAAATGTTTCAACTGCAAATACAAGCATGTGCACAATTCTTCTGGCAACTGTAAACAATAACCACTCGCTCACTGAATCAACATGTATCATCCTTTTCACACAGCGAGTAGGACTCACAGAAGCCCCACGTTGTTATTTATGCTGTAGAAGAAGTGGAGTCGATGAATCAGTGTCCATCACGTCTTCTGATTCACTTCTTATGGAATTTGTTCTTCTTGTGTCTCCTGCCGGCTCCTTGTGCTGCTTTGTCTGCCACAATTTGCTGGAATTTCTTCTTGTTGTTTCTGGTGAGAGAAGACAGAAGTATATTTTATATGTCCGCTCTTTGTCAAACTGATGCGCAAAATGCAAGTTTTACAGGAAGTACGAGTTTGCATCGTCCCTTCTCTGAATGAACCACACCGATAATAAAACACTGCCTGTCACACCTGACAACACACACCTCCTGCACAGAACCAGAACCTTTTTTTATGTTTGTTTAGTTTCTTTTCTTACACAGCAAAACACATTACAGAGCCAGCAGGAAAATTCCAACTGTATCGCCACAGAAAGACTTTAAAGTGCTTTCATACTGTATTTTGATGGCTAATACAATCATAAATATGACCTGTTTGTTAATATCTGGTCAAGCCATCAGTCTGTTTTATAGTTTAGGTTAATTTCAGTTATATATTATATTTAAGAAATATGAGTGAGATCAGATGTTATGTGATTATATGTTGCTACCAGAGCTGATTACTACAGTGGCTGACAAGTGCAAACGTGCTGCAAGTAAGAAAACAAATGCAAAAAGAAACACAGCATATCCAGTCATACAACGGAAGTGCTCCAGGCCTCTAGGGGCAGTGCTGAGCTTCCACCCCAGAGACAGACAACGGACGTATCAACGTGCGGAGCAGATGAGTACAGCCTCTCCCGACTCCAATTTTCCTCTCACCAAAAACTTTCTACTTCTCCGCACATTGGTTGATTCAGGTTGATGCAGTGATATACACTAGTTTTTAGCACTCAAATAGTCATTTTATAAATATCATTTTAGCATCATTTACAGTGCAATTCCTTATAAAAGGTCATATATATGGTTAAGTCTAAACTAAATATTTAAACTGTGTTATAAAAGTATGGAGGTTATTGAATGTTGACTGAAAGAAATGGAACTATAATTGAATAAGGCACTGAACAAGGGCAGCTGAGATAAAAGTCATGAATCCTAATACTGAATAATTGACACTTGTGCATTAAAAACACTTCAGCTTCACACTGTGACTTATCAGGCAAGTTCAGTCAAATGATTTTTAACTGAAGTGTCCTCATTTTTGTGGCCATGCCAGAAAGAAGTCATGAAAAATTAAAGGACTTGCATTGTGAGAGATGCTAAAATTTGACATTAGAACTCCTTTTAATCCATTCCTGCCAGTATAAAAATAACAACTGCAAGTAAGCGATCATGGGAGCGGATTTCTCAGGCGAACAGAAACAGAAACGACACCTCTGATGTGAAATAATAATAACAACACATTCAGGGTTTGTGTTTTCATGTCAACTCACTGCCTGAACTCAGCGTCAGCCAGCAGCTCCTCCACCATGTTCCTCTTCCTGTCCTTCTTGGGAATGCGGGAATGATAGAAGTCGACTGGACTGTCTACCACAGTACCAACCTGTATCACAAACACACACACACACACACAGAAATATTACTCTCAACATGCAACACACAGCTGAATGTTGTATATTAAGCTTGATACAGCAAAATCCAGTTACTTCTTCCAGCTACAGACCCTCGTTCTGGACCTCGTCTTGTTCTTGTTTCAGGAGCAGGAGGCTCATGTTTGGTTTTTTCTTTACTGACCTGAAAATACTTGGGAAAGCCATCTCTGTCGTTCTTCTTGTAGAACCTCTTTGGATCGAGGGAGCCTCTCATCTTCAGGACCTGGAGGTCTCCTTTCAGCTCCTGGGAGATCTCAGGAGCTTTCATATTAAACCAACCATCTCCTGTAGTCTTCTCCCTCTCCACCTGGGAAAAACAGTCATTCTGAGTTTTAAAAGATTTAATTGGATTTGGAATAAAACAACTGCTGCAAACCCTGTGTTTATAATGACCACATTCACTTTTTATAATTTGAAGGAGATGTCTTCATAACGTATTCCACAAACGATATGATGAAAGTGATGAAACTTCACAGCACAGAGAGTCAAACTTTGTAAACTTACTCTGTGTTTCAACTTTAAGGCTTGTTTGGATTCACTGTATGGAGGAACTGCATCTTTCTTCTCAAAGTCTGGTCCAATTACGCTCTTCTTCATCACCTGAGGACAACAACAAAACAAAAAAATGCAACACTGCAAAGCACCAGACTACCAACACCTCGATACTCAGAGATAAAAAAGCCAAAGTCAGAAAGAATCAGGTAGAAAACACAGAACAGCATCTCAGGTGAAATTGGATTTACTTGTCCTTGCATAACTACAAAGTTTATTATTCATCCTGCATCACAGAGTACTTTCAAAACACAAAAATCAATCTCTTATTTACCTCATCTTGGATCTTCTTTTCCTTTAGTTTTTGCAGTGAACTGGAGACAGGTTTTGATTTGCTGCCATCAAAATTGATGTATAAACCCCCGAGCTCCTTCAGTCTGATGCCAGGGTCAATACGGCTGGACATCTCTTTCCTGAAACAAATTGGCAAAGAGAAATTTCCTCAGGAAGGGCAGTCATGTCTCATTTCTCACCTCTGCACACAATTATAATTATAATCAAATAATAATAAATGCTGGGAGCGGCTGTGTCTATATGTGCTTAGGGTTAGGGCTCTTAAAAGTCTGGTTTCATAAATCAATATTTGTATTTTCAGAAAATACTAACTAAAGATCAAAACCAATAACAGAGTCTGTGTTTGCAGTTCTTCACATACAAACCGCTTGTTTTTAAAAAAGTACCCAGGTAAGTTTTATTCTTCACATTTGAAAACAGACCCGAGCAGATGAAATGATCATGGCGTCACTCTAGAAGAAGCCATGTAATCAGATTACAGTTACTGTGATGTGACATGTTTGTGTTTGGGAGCTTCAGAGGTGCTAAACTTTGGATTTTGTTCAGTTATGAGCCGGGATGGCTGTCCCTCTCTGTTTTTAGTCTTTGTGCTAAGCTAAGCCGCTAAGCTGGGAGGCTTCTAATAGAGTCAATTCCAGCAGAGTTAGTTCAGTGTGTTAAACATAAATTACAAAGAAAGAAGAGTGTGAGGAATTTTTAACCTTTTTTTTGACATATCCACAATTGAAAACAGTCGGTAAACATTATATGTACTGTTTAACAGCATAACTTAATTGATTTTGTATATTTATATATATTTAAGCTTATTTCAAATTTGATGTCAGCAACAAGTCTCAAACAAGTTGAAACAGGAGAAAAAAAACTGGGAAAGTTGGTTTAAATGCTCAAAAAACAATCTGAAGATTCACAAACGTGGTAAGTTTCACCACTTTGTGAAACAAATGGTTGAATAAAAGGATTTAACTACATGAACACTCAAAGCTGCTGTCAGTAAACACATCTTTTTTAAATGATTGTGTTCTGTTTGTAGAAATGTTTTACACAGAATAAGAAACTTTGGGATCACGGTTGGAGCTTTGAGTGAAATCAATCATCAATCATCAAACTCTCAGCAGGAAGAGGAGAAAAGTTCATTTCCAAAAAGGTCAAACTGCTCCCTTAGTGAGACATGTTGACATTTGTTTGCTTTAATCCCCTAAATGGTCATTTATGAAGAAAACAAAATGAAATAATCATTTCTGTTGATTGAAACGTGTGTGTCGCTGTGTGACTGATCAGATACTCACAAATGAGGATTTCTGCTGGCAAAGAGGATGTTCGTATCTTCGTTATCGTCATCATCCCCCTCCTCATCCACAAACTCCTCCTCCTGCTCCTCCTGCTCTGCTCTCTGCTCCTTCGTGGCTTCCTCCTCCTCCTCCTTGTAGTAGTGTTCATCAACCTCTTCTCCAGGCCGTGTGTCAATCATAAACAGACCATCTACTGATGTGCTTGCTGCTTCAGGCTTATTAGAGGCTCCTCCCCTCTGCTTCGCCAGGTACTCCAAAACCTCCTCTTCCTCCTTTTCAGAAACATCACCCTGCTCCTCCTCCTCATCAGTAAAGGCATCTTCATCCTCACTGCTCTCCAGCAGGCTGACGACTTTTTTATTCTGGACGATCACATCTTCAGGTTGCTTCTCAGGCTCAGAATCCACGGTGATGTGGTTCTGCTGGCTGGACGTCACCTGAATGGACCTGACTGGGACCTCGGTGGAGTCGACCACCTGCTGAGCATCTCCATGTGACGTGCTGACTTCCATTCTCTCCTCCTCACCAGGCTGGGTTTCCTCAACAGCATCCTCGGCATCGCCTGCCTCTTCTTCTTGTGTTTTCTGAGCATCCACACAAACCACTTCTCCCACAGCTTCCTCCTTCTTTTGGACCTTATCTGAGCTCTCATTAGTCCTCTCACATGTTTCTGTAACTGATTTGCAAGGCTCTGACAGCTCTGATAGCAGGACTGTTTCCTGAATCCCTTCCATGTCTGAAGAGTCCCTGTCCTTATTCTCATCACATGGCTCCTCCTGCTGGTGTAAGACAGTCACTGCAGGTTTACTAACAGCTTCTTCAGCACAAACATGGCTGTCCGATACTTGGGGAGACACATGGGAATCTTCTCCTGCAATGACACTCACTCCCTTCTTTTCCACTCTTAGTGTTTCTGCCTCATTTGAGACGAGATCAGCATCACTCACACCTTCATTCTCTTTGTCTTCCTCCAACAGTGTGCAGTCAGCGTCCTCAGCAATCACTGTGTTTTCCAACTGGGAATCATTTAATGAAGTGTCCTCTTCAGCTGGCTCCACAGTTTTTTCAGGAACGATACTCAGATCCTTGACTGAGCGCCTGGAGACCCCCCGGCTGCTGTTCCCTGAGCCTGTGCGGCTGCTGCAGGGGGTCCCTCTGCTTTGAGTGGAGCAGGGGCTGCCCACGGGGGAGTGCACGTCGGTCAGCTCAGAGTCCGAGTCCGCAGCTTTGAGGCCTGTGGTTTGGGTTTGAGCCCGTCTACGAGTGCGCAAACTGTACATGGACCCAGACTCAAAGCCTTCAGAGTCACATGACTGAGGCTCGCTGACGTCTGCGGCGGACGCTGCCTTTCCTCGGGCCGCCCTGCTCCTTCGAGCTGTTGGAGCAGGAGAGACGGACCTTTCCGAGGATTCGTCCAGGTGGATGGGGATGGGACCGGTTTGCCTTCTGGATCTTGTGGCTCTGCGGGTGGTGGATTTAGAAACTTCAGCTCCTGAGACGCTGGACATGCAGCTGTCAGCATCTGAGAGCTCCATGTCCTCAGTCTGTTGCCGGGCAGATGATCTGGTGCGAGTGGATTTTCTCCGACTTCTGGTGACACTCTGGGACATTGCAGAGCTGCAGGAGTCGGCCTCAGGCACCGAGTCGACCTTGACATTTCCTGCCTCGACGTGAGCCGGGTCAGAGCTTTCAGAAGTCGTCTTCTTCCTTTTGCTCCAGCGGGTTCTTTGACCAGCTTTGGATGCAGAAACTGCAGAAGAACATGACTCCACCTCGGATACCTCCTCATCCTCCTGACTTACTGCACGAGGTTGTCTCCTCCTCCCTCTTGTGCGCGTCACTCGTGGTTCGCCGTCCGATATAGCAGAGCACAAGGACTCTACGTCTGATGTGTCCTCTTCGTGGACCGAGTCCACAGGTGTGCAAGGCTGCTGTGGACTGTGGAGTCTGGATGCTCTGGTACATCTTTTCAATGAGGAGGGAGGTGGAGAAGACGCCTGATGTCCTCCCTCACTTTTTTCAAGCTTGCTGCAGGTTTCCACAAGCGCGTGCTGGGTCGGGCTCTCTGCTTGTTTGGTGGTGCTTCTGGTTCTTCGACCAGCAGAAGGAGTGGCCTGCAGTCAGAGAGAATACAGAGTCAATAATACAGCTGGTTAGCGAAGCTCCCATGAAGAGACAAAAAACAATGTTAGTCCGTCTCTCAAGTGTTTGACCTCTCTAGCTCCCCCCATAGCTTGTAGCCCCTCCATTTATAATGAATAAACAGATTATATATTTTAAAATATAGCAAAAATAGATAGCTTTCTTTAATTAGTTATTGATAAATTAGTATTTTTAGTTTTACCCCGAGGACTAGTGGTTTATTTCTTTAAGACATTTTTCTCTCAAGAGTATGGGAATAACTCAAGATTAAAATAATGCCTCTGTTTGTAGTTGTGAATAAAACATTTCTTACAGTAATAAAAGGTGTAACTCACTGATGTTTTTTATAATTAAAAGATGGAAAAGATGGATGGTTGAGATTTAAGCTGTGTCATGCTTTGGCTACACAGATGCTAGTATCTCATAGGATCCATTCATGGTTTTTTTTTTGCACAATATTTGTCAGCAATAAGAAAAACAGAATATAGAGATATAATCTGAGACAAAATAAGGTCTATAAAAATAATTTTAAAACACTGGTGGCTGATATAAGGAGAGTACAGGAGGAGCAGTGTGTTTACTTGGTGTAATGAGTCAAACCACTAAAAACTACAGTTAAATGTCTGTGAAACAGTTTTCACTACGCAGGTTAAACAGCTGGAACAACGTGCTGAAAACGTGTACTCAATTCAACATATTCAAACCTTCAGCTAATCATTTAAAGGGAAATAAAATCATTTAAAGTTAAGCTACACATGAACTTTGCTCACACAGCGACGTTACCGACGTAAACTGTTCTCATCACGTGATGTGTTTTGTCTTTTTTACTCGATATTTTGTGTTTTCTCATAAAACTATTTTCCCTCTCGTGTCACAACCTCAAAACATTTACAAACTATGAAAAAGACCGATGGAGTCCACGTGAAGTTAGAGCAGCCGCACGCGCCAGCTGTGTGCTGATTAGCACGTGACGCGCTTCATTCACCTTAGATTTTACATTAACGTGATTCCCAAACATCCCAAATATCCCAAACTTTACAAAACATCTCTTTTTCAAACTGACCGGGACATCCGAGGACTGGTCCGGGCTTGTTTTACTCGGGGAGTACACGCGCACTCCTCTCCTGGTGGCCACCATGTTGGATGCTGCTCTCCCACTTCCGGTGACAAGTCCAGGCTCGATTAATCGATAGACGGAAATAAGATACAGGCCGAGTAGTCGATCACAGAGCCTCCTTTAGTTATCAACGTTAGATTCTGTGGTCATGTGTACTTGCACGAGTATTTTGTGTTGACATATGAAATATTACTGCAAAACTGCTGATACTTTCAAAAAATAAAACCACAAAAGGTTTTTATTTTTTAAAAAAACTTCTTTGGATCTGGAGCTTTGAGACATTGCACCTTGCACAAAGAGTGTTAGGGCTCCAAAAGCACAAAATCATTATATAAATAAGTCGCTCTAGTTTATAGAAACACACAGAATGAGCTGTCAATGCTAAGCCTGAAACTTGGGTTTACCACTAACAGGTTATTTTTAATGTTGCTGCTTGAGGCCGAGCTAATTTTAATGGCTTCATGCTCTGCTAGGTAGTTCAATCTATCATTGTTTTATAGTGAACTAATGCTTCCTACTGATATTTATTGCTGATAAAGAATGTAACATTGGCAGTAAAATGAAGGAAGTGGAGTTAAATATTTCTCTTAATGTGTGCAGATAAGAACTAACCCTGACCAAACAAGTCAGTGCAATGTAAATAAAGTTTTCTTTTATCTGTAAAACAGTCTTTTAATTAACAATAAAACACATTAAAGGTAAGGAATTCCAGAATAATTTAAAACTCTAGTTGCAACTAACTAGATTTTTAGATTTAACTTAGCTCAGCAGCAAATACAAGATCCAGGTGAAACATGTTTTTTTCTTTCTTTAAAGCACCAAAATCTCGAATGTTATATAAAATAAGCTAAACTTGCCTGATTTAGTCCTTTATATAACATATTCTGCACAAGTGATGACGGTACAAACATTTGTTTCGTCACTTTAATGAAGCTAATTCATGATATACAGATGTATGACAACATTAAATATGTTTACAGTACAACAGATAGTTCATCCTCATGAGATTAATTGGATTCTTTCTGGAAAAAAACAGCCAAGATTTTTAAATAAAACCCCCTCTTCCACAGAGTTTAACACATTTTCACATCTCCTTGTTACGGAGTTTCCAGTGCTATAACAATGCATATACAGTAGAGGACATAAGCCTGTCATGCATGTCAAAATATCTCTAAATGTTGTACTCTCAACCCCTCAGATTAATCTCACGAGCGTAGGATGGTTAAACATTTCAATCGACTGTCGAAACAGCACATGGTTAGAAAAGAATGCATGATAAAATAGTTCTATATACTCACATAGTTTTCTGCTTTTACCAGTTAAAGTCTAATTCATTCAGCATTATAAAATAAACATCTCATATGGTTGTTGGATTTGAATTAGTGCATCGTCTTTACTGAAACGAGGAATGCAAATGGTCTCATAATAATATAAAAAATCCAATTACAGAATCAGATTATTTTTGGAAATTTTCCTCATTTCGCTTTTCAAAGTGTTTGGAATCATTCTGTAGGAAAAAAAGCAATAATTCTCTACCTTTTTGTTTTGTTTTTGCATTATCAACTCATGATGTTCTTAGTCAGAGTGATATATATTTTAAAGCTTGATTCACACACACAGACAGAGTGAAGACAAAGCAGGAATGAGGATAGGAGAAGCAAAGAAGAGGCACTTTACAAGTTAAAACAAGGTTAAGGAACCTTCATCTTGGATCAAGGTTTAGCATCACATTTTCCATCATTGAACAGCCTCCACAGTGATGATAACTGGCTGATCTGTCAATAAACTGGCCACAGTGAGAGCCACTACCTGTGAAATTCTCTCTTTCACAGTCTGTTCCCTCAGAACGGACACTGGAGTCGATCCTGCATGCTCATCTCCTGTTTCTGATCTCACTGAGACGATGTCGATGAACACCTGCATGAGTTAAACTGAGGAAATGATAGATGATCAAGATGCAACATGATCTGTCGGATAAATCAATGATTTCAAGACTCATCGTGATTGGCAGCATCCATTACTCAGAGCTGTTACTTTTCATGGTGTGTGTTTGTGTGAAATGACGAAGGGGGAAAATGGCTTGATCCATGTGTCTTCCACTCAGGTGGAGTGCGCTAGGGGCTCGCCTTCCTTGCACTAACAAGGTAGCCCTTAGCCTTGATGATGCCCCTGCTTTTGACGATAATAGAGTAGCGCAGGACCCACTCCAGCCTCCAGTCAGCGATGTTGAGGTCCTGCGTTCCTTCCTGCACTGTCTCCTTGAATGTGGCTGCTGACATCAACTCTGTGGATGGAAACATGAGGTCAGGAGAGAAGATGTTTGAAATCAAAAATGGGTTAGTCCGGCTAATAACACCATAATGCTGTTTGCAGCTCCCAGTAACAGGACCATTCGTTTCTAATTAAGACAAACATCTTTAAAACTACGTCACAAATATGATATTTTTCTTAATTTAAAAGGCTGTGACTTCCTGGGATGGTGTGGGTGGGAATGTCTCACTTCTACGGTGGCCGACAAACGCGCTGCAAATACAGAAACATGCTGCAAATAAGAAAACAAATGCAAAAAGAAATGCTGCATATCCAGTCATACAACGGAAGCGTTTCTTTCTACTTCTCATGTACTCATCTGCGCCACATGTTGACACAATTGACTGTATAAAACACTGGACAAACCCTCCATGAGGTCATCCATTGGTTTCTGCCTGAGCAAAAGTGAAGCCTCGGAAATCTCATCCTTGGCGCCGCCATTAGCCTGAGCCTGACTCCGCCAAGAGCCCGCCTAAACGACGAAAAATCAAATATGGGAAAAGAGGCGGGGTCGAAGGACTGACAGCGCACCCACTCAGCTAACAGCCCCCGGCTATACGTCAACAGGCTGTCAATCAACAGCCGAATAGCCGAATTT
>JAQMCX010000046.1:2012917-2068695 GCA_029814765.1 Acanthurus leucopareius
GAGTTTTCATGAGATGGTAGAGAAGCTGTAGACGAAAAAACGTTTTTTGAACCAGGCTGTAAACATGTTTATTTCTGATCTAAAGTTGGTCATTTTAACATGGGCTCCAATGGGAATTTGCTTCAATTTGGAGCCTCAAGTGGTCAGTCGAGGAATTGCAAGTTTTGTACTTCCTGGTTGGCTTCAATGCGGAAGTGGGGAGTTTGCCCCTTGGTTGATACGTCCGTTGTCTGTCTCTCGGGTGGAAGCTCAGCACTGCCCCTAGAGGCCTGGAGCACTTCCATTGTATGACTGGATATGCTGCGTTTTCTTTTGCATTTGTTTTCTTATTTGCAGCACGTTTCTGTATTTGCAGCACATTTGCACTTGTCAGCCACCGTACACTTCAAACTACACTGCCTGTGTTAATAAAAACAAATCAAATCTGTTCACATCATGAAACTTTGCTATGAATCCATTCAACCAACAGAAAAAAAGTAAACAAAGAATTTCACCTTTGGGATCATTGTGCGTGAGCAGCTGGATGTCATACTCCTTAGCAAAGGCTGTGAGGTCGGGAGGCATCACACAGCAGGAGGCCAGGTTGACCTGGTTGCTGCTGGGCTTCACCTGGTGGGAGAGAGGGCACGTGGTCACTGACTGGCTCCGTTTGGTTCATTCGGTTCAGCACAGGAGGTGGCACACAGAGCTGGCAGGTCACTGGGACACCGTCCAAAGCTCAGAACAGAAAAAACACGCTTCTGCTTGTGGTTATTATCAAAGATCAACATCTCTGTTGCCTCTAAAACTGGGCAAACACTGTGCTGACTAACCCCATTCTTAGCTTTCAATTGGTTGCCCCCAAACTAATTTTAGAGACAACATTTTTTGTTAACTGTCTCGCACTTTGAGCAGTTCAGCAGTTTTTTTTTTTCACAACACTGCTTCAAATGTTGTTTCAGACGGCAGTGACTCTGTTTTAACATGAGTAGAGTAACACTGGCTAAAACTACTGAGGTCTCGACTGAGACAAATGTGATATAAAACAGAACTTTGCTCTAAAACAGACGGCCAGACATCTGTATTTTTTTCTTCCTACTTTCTTTTCATACAAGAATTGCACAAAGTAACACTGCCTTTATCTCATTTATCAACATTGTTGAGGGCTGTCTTGTTTGGATAAACTTTAAACTTTATTGGAACTGTCAATAGATGACACTGACCAGGGGTTCCTTGCTTATGTTCAGAGTGCGAACAGCCACAACACTGGTAACAACTCGCCATAAAACTGAAATATTCTTTGAATTTAATTATTCTTTTTGTATGTTTTTGTACAGTTATGATTACAGACTTCCCTCCATCTTTCCATATTTTGTATTTTGAGTGTAATTAATTTGCCAAAAAGGGACAAAACACACAATAGACAAAGTTAAAGACAAAGTTAACTGAAAGCATGTTGTTTTTTCACAACATTATCATAATAATAAAGATAATATCATTACTATAAATTTGGCCACGATGGTCCTTTAGTGTAAATCTGATGGGAGCCTTCACGTCTGCCCAGCTCTTAAGGTTCACGTACACAAGAGTCCCACTCACCTGAGCCCAGTTGTAAAGCTGTTCTAGTAGATCTTTGTCCAGGTCAGAGGTGCCAATAGCAGCAATCTGCTGGGTCCTGACCAGAGCCTCCAGCTCCTCCCAGGCTGGCTGAAGGTGAGCCAAAGTTTGGCTGTCCCCCTCCAGGGGCCCAGGTGGCGCTATGATAACAGAGTCAAGCTGGGACACTGCCAGCGTCTGGCAGGCTATGGATAAGACAGTTCAAATTTTAAAAAAATGTTCATATCAGTTGTAGTTCATCATTACAGGAAATGTAAAATGTTGCTGAGGAGAGTTAAAGCTCACCCATCTCCACTGCGTCTCTGATGGAGGACTGAAGCGACTCACACAAGAAAAGCTTGACTGCAAAAACAAGGAAACCATAAACACAGCAGTTCGACAAATACTGCAGCTGTTTACAGCATCTGGAAGGTCTATGTCAAAGAACTATTAAATGTTTTTCTACTGCCATTTACTGTTTGTTTAGCTGTTAATCCCTTCTTTCATTTGTTATTCAGCCAAGCATTATTGGGGTTATGCTCTGATCGACGGGGGATCGTATCAAGATTTTTCTTTACAAATAATTTCATCGTGTCCCTAACATACCATAACATAACCTGTCCTGTGTTAAATAACATCATCTGTTAGGCGGTTTGCTTTTTAACATCTTGTTAAACCCCCCAAAAAACCAAAACAATGTAAGAGGAAAATAAATAGATGTGTTAGAGTCTATTCAAATCATGCAAGCTTCTCATATTTCTGGTGTTTGTGTTTATTATGGTTATTCAAATTATGGTAATCTCTAAAAGTCAAATTTTCTCATCAGGCCGACAATCCCACAACTTGTTGATTGTCACAAAGCCTGATTTGGTTTGAGTCGGCCGTCACTCTGTATATTCAGCGTTGTTCTTGCAGGCTGTGAATCAGTACTGACCTGAAACCTTCAGCTCCTCCCTCTCTTCAGGTTTGATGGCATCCGTTTCCTGGGGAATGGAACAGTCCAGAGTATCTGGAAAGTCCTGAATGGTAAGAAAAGCAATTTTTTCAGAGACTTTGTGATTATCTTTGTGACTAAATCCCTTTTTTTAAACATGAAATGTGTAAAACTGCTAGTTTCATCTGACTGTGATAAGATGATGGCTTTAGTTCGTTATATAAATCAACACATAGCTTAGGGTTGGACAGTTGAACAGGGAGGAGGAGAGTTTTCGTTTTTTTTTCAGCACTGATGGATTTTGCAGTTGAAGCCTAAATGAAAGGTTTCCTTTGGAACTGTATTGTCAACAAACAAACGTTTTGTTTACTTTCAGCGTTACTTGCCAAAAACCACTGTGTGTCTCCCAGAGATCTAACAAATCTGATGAAAAAGTTTCCTTCAGCACTAAACACTTGCATGACTAATCTTTCTTTGAAGGTTGAAAACTGCAGAGTTCATATTTTATCAAGAAGTCTTCATTTTTCCAGACTCTGCCAGCCATTTCTGTGAATCCTGGTGCATTTAAGGCACCTGTTGATCAATGAAACTGCGTCTTTCCAATGGCAGAAATACTTGATAATTATATCTATTAATAATTGTGAGCATGATGGGCACTGCACCCTCTGCTACAGATAAAGCCACCAATTGATTTTCCTATCAATTTCTTTGATCTTTGGAGAATTCCATTGTATGATGCCTGACAGCACACGAGCAAAACATGATAAGATTTTAAGTATGAGCACGATACATTTCAATTTGCTCAAAAACTGTGTTTAAAGTGATTTGCTGGATTTCACAATTTCCTTTCAGATTAAAGGCAAATGACAAAATGTGCAGGAAATGCTGGTCTGATTATTTTGAGGTTATTTGAGGTTTATCATCTTGGGAACTTAAGGCAAATATCTCAGACTGATCTGTCCGGAGAGGAATCTCAATGAACTTGGACTTGTGTGTTTTGTGGTTTATTGAAGTGGTTGAACTTGTGCATAAGAATTAATAATAAGTGATGCATTCATTACAAAGCTCTTAGGTATTATGATGTGCTTTCCTTTTTCGCTCTGCACAAATTAAAGTTATGCTGCTGCAGCATTTACGTTCATCTGATGGATACAAACTCAGACAAGTGCCACGTGGACAATGTTACTAAACTGTGGTAAGATTGCTGTAATGACTTAGATTTGTGCATTTAATCAGACATAAAACCTGCATGTAAAAAAATGCTTATTGCAACAGAATATGAACTTTGAAAAATACCAAGTTGTACAACATGGACATGTTACACAGCGTTACAAAATTTGTTTTCCCCCCAGCAAACATTCACCAAACACAACGTCAATAGAGAATCCAGAGCCCATGCTTCGAACATTCCATTCTTGACATTTCCCTGCAGGAGATGTGTCTAAAGGCTTCGTATTTTAACCATTTAAGAATCCATGGTTCAACTCTTTCAAACCTTCCCCCATCCCCATTTGAACACAGTGGGCGTGGTGATAAAAAGCTGAAGCAGATTAGCTGAGCTGAGCAAAACAGCCAGAGCAAGCAGACATGGCAGTTTACTATGTTGGATCCTGCAGCCTTTATTTTAATCTCAATATCATTCATTTCAGTACATATTAGACAATATTATGTTTGATATATAAAAAGAAAAAACAGATGCTTGTCGACTGCTGCTTTCAAGAAAACCTGTCACAATTAATGAACAAAACCCGCAGAGCAAAGTTGCTGCGCACCCACCCCCACACCCCAACAGGCAGACGCACATTTGGAATGGCGCCTTTGGCAGCCAGCACGGCATGAACATTCATCATGACAGCTCCTTTTCAGTCAGCCTAGAGGCATCCTTTGATGTCCTTCACTAAAGTTATTTTATTTTCCCAAGCACTGCAACCCTGCTGCCTGACAGTGAGAGTCACATATCGCTGTGCAACTCGTACTCACATTCACATGCTGCAGATCAAACCAAACCTGACTGCTACTGCAAGTACCAGTGGGGTTTTTTTATTCCTCTGCATCATTTAAAACATGCAAATAACAGCAGAGTCTGAACCAGGTGAGCTACAACACTCTCACACTGAAATACCAACCTTGGGGGGAGGTTTTGTTGTGGAGGACCAGTCGCTCAGTGTGTCTTGAATGCAGTCTTGAAGCTGAAATTTCAAACAGAAACACAAAAAATTATATTAACATCTCTGAAACGCATATTATATAAGGTGGAAAATTAAGCTTTTTATTCTCTGCATCTACATCTGAACAGCTGTAATATGCTGCTCTCACAAACAACAGGTTATAGTGTGTGAAAGATAATAAAATCAGATAGATAAACTTTAAAATTGGCTTGAAGCATTGGCATAAGGAGAGGACACAAATAAAGTTTTACAAATGATAAAGCACTGGATGGTTGTGGAGACCTGCTTTATCATTAGAAAAATGTTTATGGATGAGAGAATAATGGCAGCATTAAAGGCAGAAAAAAATCAAATAAATCCTGGACTTGTTCAGCTTAATAGAGAGAGATTTTTGTTTTTAGAGCCACATTAAGCTCCACCACATTAGGGTGGAAGAACTTCTGCTCTCCTGCTGCACTTCAAGTCTTACAGATTGAACTGTAGAACTTAAAATCCATAAAATTCAGGGTGAACTGAGCTACATGAGGCATCCATTTCTGTTAACATTTCAGTATTATTAAGTGCAAAGTTAGATAATGTTGAACTTCTGAGAAACAAAAGTGTCTCAGGCATAATTAAAACTTTTATGCTGCTGTAATTATTTTTTATGGTACTAAAATTATACTGACTCTTCTCCTACCTGACAAATATTTATTACCACTGCAGACACCTGAAAGACTGGATCAGTGAAAAAGATACAGAGGGATTTAACAACAAAGTTTCTAAATTACAATCATAAGTACTTATCTTTTCCTCTTTTTTCCGCTTTTTAATTTTTCTTTCTTAAGCCCTTATCTACTCCTTTTTTTCCTTTTCTTCCCATTCCACTCCATCCTCCTTGTTTTATCATTTTCAACTAAACAATTTGGGGTTTTTATATAACAAATTATATGAGGATGTTACTTGCATTTGCCACTTTGAGACCATTTTCAGACTTTTTAATCAATTAAAACAACTTGTGTGCTCTTTTAAGCAGCGGTTGTTGATACTAACTGGTACTGATGGTGATAATAATATCGCACAGTGATATATTGATATTGTGTCAATAATACAGACATGATAACAATGTGTATTTTATGCAGCACCTCTTAAATCTGTGTCCTTTGATACAGTAAAGGGCCCTATTGAATCATAATGCTGTTGTCAGGTGCTATAAAACAGGAAAAAGAAAATATTTTTAAGCATTTCCTTTTTTTCCAGTTACAGTTACACATTCTCTCCATTCCTATTTTTTTTAGTGATATTCATTTATCAAAATAGGAAGTACACATAACAAAGTTAGATATAATCTGTTACTTTGACAAGATAATCTTAAAGTTGTTTAAAAACAACAAAAAACAAACAAACATGTTCAGTGGAGCACCTGCCAGAAAGGGATAAAGATCACCTGTTTGATCTCTTTATCGATTTGAGTTTTGCAATCACAATCTAATAGTGAGAACAGCTTTCAACGACCATTCATAAAATATTAACCCTGTAGACTCAACTTTTTGTAGGTAAACTGCATGTTTTCATCACATGAACATGACATAAGAGACACAAATGTTTAAGCTAACTTAGTTATTTCACTTTAGCTCAGATAACAGAGCTCGACAGGTACAATCTTAAATACTTATTTTAAAATATTTACCACTTTTATTTCTCCTTTTATATAGAATTACACATAGCTTACTGTCTCTAGTATTGTTGGCTAGTAATCTCTACAAAACTAGCAAGGTAGCCTGACGTTAATTCAAGGGCTAAGCTAATAAGCGACACTGTCACACCAGCACTAAATAATTAACTACGCTGGAGTAATGTCGTCGTTTTAACTAAAAAAAAAAAAGCTTTTCCGCTATCTTACCTCTTCGCTTGGAGAGCTTGGACATTTCTTTCTTAGACGACTTCGGTTGACTAAATTCCCGGTGTGAAGCCGGAGAGTCTTCGCCTGGTTTAACATCATCTTCGCCTCAGTGTTCATGTTGGTGTTTTGAGGATCCATGTGGTTTTTAGCTAGCGAGCTAATGAGTTGCTAACCCAGCTAACCTACTACGACGAACTTTGACAGCAAGCGAGCGCTTCCAGCCCGTCACTGACCGCGACTGTAAACTGCTAGCTGGCTAGCAAACAATAGTACTGCCCCCCCCGCCCCCCCCACCTCCACACTGTAAACTGTAAATTATGTAGTCAGGATGACTTGCACTCTGTTGACTGCTGCTGGTGTGGTGGTTGGAGGCAAGCCGGTCGGCCACGCCCACACAGAGGTGTCGGTGAAGGTCCGGTAAAACACGGTCAGGATCACATGGAGTTAGCGACGTCACTCACTGGACTGGATCCATGGAATGGATTCATTTAAAGGGAGCAGTTCAGATTCTGACCGCTAGATGGTGGTGGAGCTTTTCTAATTACTCTAGCAGCGATGACGTTGTGTAACATTATGCTTTAGTGCTGGTTTTGGTGCACCTGTACTTCACTTAAGAATCTATATTTTTCTCTTTAAATACATTTTATTGATCAAAAATCTACTTTTTACTCCATCACATTTATTTCACAGCTAGTGTTACTACTTTACAGATTAAGATTACATCTTTTTTTTAAAAAAAACGACAGATTAAACCTATAAATGCACAAATTACAGTGCACTATTTTTAAACCAACAGATTAAACCTGTAAATGTATAAATTACAGCGTGCTATTCTTTTTTAAACCGACAGATTAAACCTATAAATACACAATTTACAGTATATTTTTTTTAAAACCGACAGATTAAACCTATAAATGCACAAATTACAGTGTGCTATTTTTTTAAAACCAACAGATTAAACCTGTAAATGTACAAATTACAGTGTATTTTTTTTTAAACTGACAGATTAAACCTACAATGCACAAATTACAGTGTATTTTTTTTAAACTGACAGATTAAACCTATAAATGCACAATTTACAGTGTATTTTTTATTCAGTCCATCCATTAAACGGTTAAAATGGCATCCAGCTCAATTAGCCACATCATTAAAAAACTCCTCACGTGATGAGGATTAACGCATCCTTAATTATTCTCTAATAAAATATTGTAAAATTATTCAATACTGATAATACTGATTGCATGATGTGAACCTTTACTGAAGTGCTTAAGTGCATTCTGCTGGTTTTATATTTGCAGTTGCAATGGAGTATTTTAGATTGTTTTACTAAATAAAACATATGAGCATTTCTTTTTTCCCTGAATACACTTTTCTGCAGGATCACACCTGTGTGATCACTAGTACTTGAAGATTATCCATGAACTTTTTCATTGGTGATGTGTAAAGTCATTGAATAAGACGGGAGTGTGCGAGTTCTTTCTCTTTTCCTTTTTCTTTTAAACAGTTTAGGAGAAACTGTTCTCTTTTTCCAAAAATGTCCAAAAAAAGCCAGGTCAGCAACACTGACTGCATGCCAGGTCTTTTATCGCCCAACCGCAGTGCTGGACCTCACTGGTGCTCTTGTGTCTGAGTGTCTGGAAACTTCCCAAAGCCACATTCCAGACTCTTGAAGAAAGCTTTCCCGAAAGAGTGACGGCTGTCTGAGAAGCATCGTAATGTTTATCATTTTATAACAATTTCTACAAGTAGGTCTAATGTTTGTATCTATAAAATAACCACATATTTTCAAGTATTTCACCAGTACATGTGCTGCACATTTGGTAATCGATAGAAACACATCACATTAGCTATTTACAACACTATTTTCATTATGGAGGCTAAAGACATCAAGTAGAGTGAATGCTGACATTTGGAAACAATCGGATTGTTGTCCGGACCACCATCTGCATCAGTGCCGGGGGGTGAAAACTATCAAACTTCAAAAACTTCATTATAACTTTTAAGAGCAGAGCACTGAAGTTATTAACACCATTAATGGCATAATTATGTCATTTTGCACTGCATTATACTCTATAAAATCATCATCATAGCACTATAGTGTTGCTTTTCAATCAGAACCACGTAATTTTAGGCAGTTTACTTCTCATAAATTCAGAAAAAAATGTCTTTTTTTTCTTTTTTTTTAGCTAATCCAATAGGATTTTTAAACAGTTTGCTTAGCTTTAGAAGAGGGAGAGTTTGCTCAATCCATTAGGGAACACTTAATCCTTCAGTTCACTGGAAGGCACAGGAATCACCATATTTGGAAATATAAGGTTTTTTCTGCAGAGAAAGGTAATAAAAAATAGTCACCTGAAAGGTAAATACTAACGGCAGCTGATTGGTAAATGTAATGGAGTAAAATGTGACATTTTGGTGTAGTGGGAGTATAAAGTCCCATGCAATTAAAATGAAATACTCAGGTAAAGTACAATTTTTGCTTAAGTAGAGTACTTGGGTAAGTTTACTCAATTACATTTCACAATTGTAAATAAATAATGCTTTATTTCAAAAGGGATTTTACAGAGAAGTCAGTCTAATAAACTTTTTAAAGAGTAGGATCTTGACTCTTTGTCTAGACAATACTTGCGTAATCTTTTTTTTAATCCCCGTTTCCCAGATTTTCTTAAGTTGGAGCTGATTTTAAATAAATAGTTTTTACATGTATCTTCATGGTTGGGTTTGAAGTTGCTCAGAATTGAAGTCATCCAGTGCTTCCATCATCTCCTTCTGTTTAACCACAATAACACAAATAGACTGACATTTGCAAAAACAAGCATGCCAAATAACTAACATATGTTGCTGCATGAGTAAAATGAACTTGTTATTGTGAGAGTTTGAAAATGAAAGTAACATTCTCTGCATATATGCCAATACCCTCTCTGTTTTCTAAGCCATGTTAAATGAATGTGCAGCTTTGACCCTGATGCAATGGTGAAAGTATGTGACCTTACGTTTCCGAAAGACGTGGACTGTTTATGGATAAAAATGAAGGAGGATGTCAAAAGGTAACAAACAGACCATTTGGAACATATCAGGATAAAGTCAGCATCCTCGAAAAAATGGATTTGAAGTAGGACACGGTCACAAACACAACACAGCTGCAGAGAAACAAGCGATCCTTCACTGATCCTGTTAGTTCAGTTTACTGTAATGATTCTCACTTGACACACAGTGGATCAACTTCGGGGTGGGGGTACGCATCTGGAAAGCTTTAGTGTCATCTAAATTGGATTTGTGCTTTTTGTGAGAAATTTAACACAGTTTTGGAAATGTGCTAGAATTCACAGAGCAGACATTTTAAAGTGATATCATTAAAGTCAATTGATTTCCTGCGAGTTTATTCTCATGTCCCTCGGTGAGATAACACCCTAACATGTTGATACTACGACTATAAATCCAATCGCTGCCATAAATTCTCATTGTATCTAAATATGAGATCAGATCAACAAAAAAATCCTGTTTATGCTTCCACTCAGGCACACTGTGTTTGGGTGGGGGGGGTTATTCAGTAGCTAACATGTATATATATATACATAAACATGTGCCAGATTAATTCTATCACCTACCTCAGATTTAGAGTTGTGAAACTGCACATTTGACCAAATATGATCCTTTGGAAGAAAACCAAGAAGCTGCATGCTGCAGTTACATCACAGGTACTTGTGTGGCATTGATAAAAAGTGTGTGTATGTGTGTGTGTGACTTTGCCAGAGCCAAACAAAATCCTACTTGCTGTTGACTGTTTCGAGGAGGAGTGGTAAGTTTATGTAGGGGGAGGGCAGATATCATTTTGCTCATAAGAGCACACGAGCTGCAGCAAAAGGCTTTTCTCCCAGGACATCTTGTGTCGCACTGCATGTGAACAGGTATGTTTTTCTTCATGTCTCATATTTCTTATATTTCCTAACATTGAAAACATGTATTTGTTTGTTCTAAGTGTTTAGTTTATAAGGATGTCAGAGATGGAATCTAAACAAAATTCACTAAGAACTTAGCTGATTTAAAACAACTCTCAGAACATGAGTGAGAGATGAAACAGCTGCCCGCAGCTGGAAACCAGACCAGCGTTTCAACATTTTTTAATCAGGGGGGGTCAAAGATGTAACATTTTCTTTCACAAGAAACACAAGAACAGCGGTGGGGGGGCTTTGTGATGGAAAATATTGCATCAATTGCCAAAATTTACACAACAGAGGGGAGGTGGGAGAACTCTGCTTCCTTTTTTTCCCTTTTGCTCATGATTTAAAAGGTTTGTTTCTGTGCAGTGAGCCACACAGCAAGAACAACAGCCATGAAGTCCCAAGCGCTTTTCTTCCTTCTGCTCCTCGCCTGCATGTACCTGAGTCTTGCACAAGGTGAGTGGCAAAGATCTGATTCGCAGCATAACGAAGAGATTGGAAATGGAATCAGTTTTAATCAATTTTAACCATGCACTTTTTGCAGAAACTCATTATTTTGCAGGTGATTTTTTCAGCATTTTGCATTTTGAGCTTAAAAACTCTAAATGTTTTTTATTTTTTGGGAAAATTCTAAATTATAATCCACATTCCTTTTTTTGTTGTCACAAAATTCTCCTCCTTTAATGAAGGGCATCATTTTGCTCAAACAAGTTTACCACAGGACTTTGAGGTGTAATGTGATCGGCTCGTCATCTCCAGACCCCTTTCATGTGGCAATGTCCTGACAGGTTTAAAAGCTCTTTTTTAAATGGGCGTTGAATCCATTGTATACTGGTTAGACCAGTCGCACCCATATATAAAAAAAATATTTTAAATCTAAATTTTAAATTCATTATTTTACGATGTCAAAAAGTCAGCACATCTGTCTATTCATTCTGTACTTTTTTTCGGAGCTCTTTCAGTCGAATCCAATCTGCTTTTCAACTGAAATGATAAAATTCCATTCAGTGTTTTCAGTGCTTCCCTGTAATCTAATCAACTTTTTCATTGCATGAATGACTAAATCATTGAGATACCAAACCAGATTTTTACTGCTACTTTGCGGTTGCATGCAGTCAGACCTCAATAAACAGTGATGAGTCGATGAGTCTTGGTTTTTGCTGCTGGGTTGGGCGGCTCAGACGCCGTCACCACAAACTTGGCATGTGTGCAGGTGACAGTAGATAACCTGTAATTTACAATCATGCTTTGTTCACTATAACGACAGCCGTACTGTTTGGATAGCACAGCGCTGAAAGTTGCTAAAAATCAGCACAGTTATGGAAAAGATGAGGAAAAAGACTAGAAGTTTATTTCAGCTCACAAGCTCTTTGCTCACTTCAAAACGTGGACACCAGAACATCTTTAACGAACATTTAAAAGAAGGGAAACTGCCAACAATAACACAGAAATCAGCCAAATTTAGTCAAGGGTTTCTGATGGAAAGGGGCCCAAAAATGACTGGAACATTTCATCATTAATATTGAATTTATGGTGTATTGGTAGTTGAACTAACAAACGAACTGAGAGGATGTCAGGGACGACATAAAACCCTCCTCTTTTCTAACAATGAACGGCAGTGAAGCTCGTGGTGATGATTGCGAAAGAGCAGATCTCTAAGAACAACAGTCGGTTTTTGTCTGTGATGGTGGAAATTAATCCGTCCGTTACTGCTACACCCCTCACATAAGTTTTATTATGATTGTCACAGAAAAAGTTGGAGTGTTTATGCTTCATGCCAAATCAGTTTTAGCTGCTGCCTTTACGTCACGTCCCACAGATGCAGCCTCAGGGTCGGGCTCAGCAGCCCCTCACCCCTGATTAACCTCCCCACCCCCAGCTGAAGAGGGTGAGCAGCATCGTGTTGAATGACATATCAGGTGGCATCGGGGATTCGGAGATTTTTTTTTAATCTGCACGTCTGCACAGTGTTATTTTTTACAGTTCACTGTCAAACAAAACATTAAACTACACTAAATAAACATTATAGGACCACAAAGGAGTAACAAGCCTGCAAACGTCGAGTTATTTTAAGCATTGAATGGGTTGATTATGTTCGGGGGGTGTGGTTACTCGAAGGGTTGGCATGACTTGAGGTCGTCGGGCCCACTGATGTCTTTTCATGGGGCGCAAAATTTGTGGCAGAATCCCTGCTTGTTATTATTATCAGGGGGAAATAATGACCCCCAGACCCCTGTTGAATTGTCCCACCCCCTTTTTTATGCTCTTTATGTCCATGTAACTCATGATAAATTTAAATTTTTAGACATTTTCTTTATTTCATCTGTATCTGTATTTCACATCAATCCTCCCACTTAGGTGTTGCATTATTAATTGAATTTATAAAGGAATAATCCAAATCTGCTGTGCATATCCTTCAGTAAACTTAACATTTGATTAAAGTTGCCAAAAATGTTCAGGTTACTTTATAAATTATTCTCTCTGTTTGTTGTTAAAATGCTGTTTCATGGCATTCTCTGATGGAAAATTATTAATCCCTCATCTATTAGCCGACAAGTAATCATATTTCAAGTGAATTCAGCTTGTTTAACGCCCACCACATGCTGTTTTTTTAGAAGTTTACAATATAAAGGTCCCTTGAGGGGCTGAAACTGCAGGAGAGTTAAAAAAACAAAGACAAGACCTCAGATTTCTCAATCGTATTTTGAACGTCCCAACAGGCGACACTGACAGTATAAATACATAAAACCAAAATTACCTGAGTTTAACATTTATATTAGTTTATGGCGACCAAATCACAGACGGTGATACAAATGCAGGCAAGGATGGTGAGGGTCAGTTGTAGAAAAATGTGTGTGTGTGTGTGCGTGTGTGTGTGTAAAGAAAGGAAGAGGGGAATTTCCCAGAAACTGTTGTTTTAACCTCAGATTTTCCTTAGAAATCCTAAAAATAACTAAAATAATAACTTCATGGCAGTAAATCAAATTCACAGCGATCTGTAAGAGTGATTGTTATGTTTTCCTGTGATTGTTGTGTTTATACTCGACTAATGATGAAGTGTGTGATAACTTTAAGAATTAATAGTGCTCCCTTTGGCACTTCATAGTTTAAACACATGCCGAAAGCACGGTTAATAATCAGATGCTTAAAAACTGAACATAGAGATGTTGTTTTCCCATTGCAGCCTAACTAGCGACTGCTTCCTTTCTCCCGGTGGAACAGTCTACCTGTCTCTAACCTTGAGTAACTCGATCTCTCCCCAGGCTCATATGGCAACTGCTGCCTGGGCCACGTCTCCCGCATGAGAGTAAGTGCAAAGAAAAACATTGAAAGTTACAGGATGCAGGAAACAGATGGAGATTGCAACATCAGAGCTGTTGTGTGAGTAATAATATTATTTCCTTCACTTGTTGCCTTTGGTGAACATTCTGATGTCTTACATTGTTGAAACTTCCCACTGCATTAAAAAAATTGGCAAAGACTTAGGAAAAAAATTAACCACTTGCCAATAAAGTGATTGATTCAAGCTTTAAGTGCCACTTGATGATGATGATGTGGGTTTGTGTAGGTTTACGATAAAGAAGAAGCTTTCACATAAAAAGCAAAGGACCGTCTGTGCCAACCCAGAACTTCCTTGGGTCCAGAAGCTGATGGACACTGTGGATAAGAAAGCGGCACGCCAGATTTAGGTAAACAGATTCATAACAAACATAAACTAATACCTCACAGCCTGAAAATTCTTCATCCTGAAACTCTTGTCTTTGTCTTTTCTTTGTAGATGACCGAAAGGAGAGAAAAAGAGAAGAAAGGGAGAGGGGAGGGATGATTTTTCATCTCCCTGTCAGGCATCATATATCACCTTTGTGTTAGCATATGTTTCAGCCAACATGGTATTTCCTGTTGCTGACACAGAATGTAAATCTTTATGCTATGATACACACTTTTCTATCACTACAGCGAAATTAATTAATGAGCCATAGCTATGATACTGTTCACTGCTCTGTAATAAGTAGCCCCTGCTATGAATGAGCCACTATTTGGCAGCTTTGAGATGTATTTTCCCAATGTGCAAATGTGTGTGATGGTTATGTAAAAAACCAGTTTGGGAAAAGTTTTTTTACACACAACAAAGTTTTGTATTTTTATATCAGCATGGTATCTTTACTGTGTGTCTTTTTCTTTTTAAATAAAGTAGCAAAAACAAGCATGACTCTGGTTTGTTTAAGAAAAAAGCTGTTTTAAAGAAGTTCTGACTTGATTTGGTGATCATGTTATTTCTGGAGGGAAAGTTGCCTCATTCCTTAATGAGGAGATTTTCTCTGTTTATCAATAAACAAAACAGGATAAAATATTCAGCTTAGTCTTAAATTTGCATTAAATTGGCATTAAATTGGCTTTAGCATGAGCCAGTAATTGACAACGTTAGCTTTTCGTCCGTTGGTCTGCAAAGCTGGTTTTCATTGGCTTGGTTTGACATCTGTTAATGCTCTCAGACATCTTGTCAAATAAGGTCTAATTAAAGGATAAACTCACAATTTTGCAAATCTGTTAGGTTTCATTATATGCACGCCGAAACAGGTTTTGCTTGTGGCCGTCGTTTCTCTTGTTAGCATTAGCTGTAAAGCGCTGCCCTCACAATATGATTCATATGTTTCTGCTAGCAGAAAAACATTAAAAATACATTAAAAAAAGATTAAATTTTGTTTTTAAAAAAAGACTTGTAAAATTCTACACATATCCTTTAACTAATTTGGTCAAAACTCTGCTATTTGATCCATTTCCTATAAAGAAACAGTGCACAAAACACATGGCAGCTTCGGTAAATTTCACACCAAGAAGCCAAACAATGGTCCTATTGTGCAACTTCCTGTTGGTAATGTCACCTTGTCTGGAGTTGAAAGAAATCTATGATAATGGTTTAGTGTTAAAAATGTTTCAGCAGAAAATGTCTCTCATTTACTAGAACTGGATGCACATGTTGTGAAATATCTTCAAACTTCACTAACAGTTTTCGGGCATCACTGCAGCCACGATGTGTATCGTTCTGATGCAACGTGAGATCTCTGATGCATGTAGATTTATATCCACGTTTCCTGTAAATTTATTGACTATTTTGTATCAAAAAAATGAAAGGAGGAGTTACATCCGTCATCAATCTGAAACTTTGAAGCATTAAAGCTAATGTCCATCTACATTCTTAAAGAGATAAAAATGTTTTCTTAAAGATGTGACGCTTGTTTTCGTGGTTTTTTATTTGTTCAGATGTTTCTCTGAGGTAGTTCTGGGATTGATTATCACCATCTGCAATCATCTTTAATTCAATCCAGCTGTGAGCACCTCCTGTTTTCTTCTGTGAATGGCATTGTGGGCCGACATCGCACACCAGCAGATCATTCAAAGTCAAGTGTTTTGATCAGGCACTTTCTTTTGAGTGCACTTTATATTTCTTTCTGTCTTTGAACACACTCAAACTCTGCTTAAAATAAGCTTATAGGACACAAGATAGTCAAACAAATACCCAACAAATGTATACAACATATATATCACAATTTGACACTGAATACAGGACTTAGAAATGGTGACTTCAGAACGTTTTTGGTTTAATTTCATATCTTTTCTCCAGTAACAATAAATAAATAAATTGAGAAAAAAAAAGAAAAGTATAATAAATGCCAAGATTGTGCAATAAGCTCTGTAGATCATTTAGAAACTCAGTTGAGCATGGATTTAACATGCAGGCTCTTTTTGTCGGAGTGAATGTGACTAATATCCTTCCCGCAGTGTGACATGCAACCTGCAGGTGAGAGTGGAAATTGTTTAGTCTATCTGGCTGTAATAAGTCTCGGCATAGCCAGATCCAGATCTCTGTAGATTAATTAGTCGGTTTGGTTCCTTCACACTTTTTCGATTGGGGTCATAAAAAGTGAAATTAGTGAAAGTTAATTTCTCTCTTAACAGATATGGTGCCGAAAATCAGATGCCATATTAGAAAACGCCAGGTGCAGGTGTTGACATAGCAGAGCTTCAGTTGCCTTTCTTTTCACAACATGACCATTAACAAAGCATCAATCTTTCCCAGAGTCTCACAGTTGACCCTCTTTCTGATTTAGATCATTGGCGCACAAATAATGACCTAGTTAACATGGAAAAGATCATCACTTACAGCTGCTGACTCGAAGCCCTGGAGCAGTTTCTCATCCGTAAACTCTGATGCTGTGAGTGAAAATGTTTTATTTGACCTCTTTAGAAAAAGAAAGTATCTGGCTGTGTGCATGCCTGCTAAATGATGTTCATTCCCACTTTGCCTCGCAAGAGTTAATCACAGAGGCATGTTACATCTCGCTTCAAATATGCTGCATTTGAGGACATTTATGCTTCGTTTCTTGCCTGTTTCTGGAACATTTCACAGCTTTAAAATTACCAGAAGCTGTTTGCAAAGCAAAGCAAAAAGGATAAAGAGGCAGTTATGCAATGATAAATGTAAATTGGACCAAACTCAGAAGTTCATCTTGATCTTCTAAAATGGATGTGGGTTAAAAGTGAAAGTTTTTTGCTGCACGATTTATCTAAATATCAGATTTATGAAGTGGAGAATAAAAACTACCACACAGGTGCAGACAGACGGAGATGAGCGCAGTCTATATGATGCAGTCCATCGTAAGAGACCACTAATCCCCTCTGATTTCCTTAAAATAGCCTGCCGATCATATTATGCCCTGTTTCAGATGAAAAGAAACTTGTCTTTATAAGGCAGTGGTTCCTCTTTCGCAACTTTCTTTGGCTTTTATGAGCTGGACTGATTTGACATCCAGAGCTCAAGGCTGCACTCTTACTGCCAAATGCAGTTAAAAGCAAATGCTGACTTGATTTTGGAGTTGATATATTTGCTTTTTACAGTGTGTAAGGAAGGGAAGAGATAAGGAGAGAACATCGCAAATCACTGGAGAAAATGTGAAAGAAAAATGTTTGTAATTATGAGACTGATCTAAATATCTTTTCGTGGCATTTATGTGATTTAAAGAGAAAATAAACATCCAGTGTTAAACACATCAAAAAATAAAAGCTACCTCAATAAATACAAACTTTCAAGTGATGTTTAAATCGTTGATTTCATTGTCCAATGTGACCTCTGTTTATTTGTATCTTTATCTGTAAGTATTTAGCCAAAAGCGAGCTTCTGTATATGTTTAATGAACTTGATTAACATAAGATATTTGCTTATTTCGACCACTTCAAACAAAGGATTTATCGTGCTTTTAAACGATTTCCCTCAATCAATTCAGCACACTCGTTAGCACCCTTTTTGCAACGGGAGCTGCAGTCTGATACTGCTGGATGTGATACAATAAACATTATCTACTGCATCCTAAAACAGATAAAAGGATGAGTATGTGGTTCAAATTCTTCTGGTGGAAACGACAGCAGAGATTTTACATAAGTGATATTGAGCAAGAGCAAATAAACTACAAGTCAGAACTTCTTCTTGGCACTTGTCGCGATGTTGATAGTCTCTCTTTGTCTGTTCCTGCCCACACAGTGTGAACATGTTTCCGTGTGAACAGGCTGCAGGCTAGGTGTTCAACACTTTATTGCAAAATCTAACACTTATCAGAGAACCAATCGATGATCGTAAACACAGCAGGTGCATGCAGACACTGGCAGAATTGGCATAAAGCTGCATGGTGACAGTAATAAGCAGAGAGTGATGCCCAGCTCCCAGGGACTGCTGTGCCCTCGAGGGAGATTTCAGAGAGAAAGAGATAAAGTGTACTGAAGAAGCATCGAGAGGAGATTCAAAGCTTGACTTTACAAATTGGAGTGAAATAACGTGTCACAGTCCCAGAACACTTTGTTACGTAAAATGGCGTGAATAAATAAATGAAATGAGCCCATCATATTTCATCATCAGCTTCTTCACTGAAAGCACTTGAGACCGCTCCAAATTCATTTCCTGCAAAAATGTCCCAAGAGTCCAAGGTTTTTTAAAAATTCAGGGCTTATAGGGAAGCAAGGAATCTTTAAACATCCCAGGAGAAATCTTCATGCAAACACTTAAAATCTTGGCTTGATCCCGTCATAACAACCCTCATGCTGGAAGGAAAAATGAGAGGATTTGAGAGGAAACAGTTTAAAGCCATTGTTTGAAAGTGATTTTATTTTGATAAATTATTTTTTTGGCCTTACATTTATTAAAATTATGAATACAGAGTTGCATGAAATTAGGCCAGTAAGAATTTATGAAAGTGTTGCCTTGAAACATAAGCACATATTATTCAACACAGATATAAAATGTATCGTGCAAAACTTAAAACAGTCTGATTGTTTCAGACTTTTTGTGACACTCGTAAAACGTGCATCATTTTTTTCACACATTTTTAAGAAATGTCTGGATGAATGAAGGCATTTGGGTTTTATATTTAAAAATGCACAAACAAAGACTTGAAGTATGGCTGCAGAGCTGTTGCAGATTGTGTCCCCTGTTCTGGCCTCATGTGGTCTAAGTGGTTTTCCAGTAAATGCTTTTTTTTCTTCGCCTGTCTTAGGTTTCATCTCTGTAGCATAGCATGTTCTCAGTGTCTGCCTTCTAAGGATTACATGTGACCTGGGATTACTTTGACAGATTTATGCAGTGACTAAGAGGGATTGAGAGATGCTAATAGCCGTGCAGTGATTGATGAATGTTATGCGTCGGTCAGCTTGTGTTTGGTGACGTACTGTGACCAGGACAGAAAGCTACAGCTAATTACTTAAGAAAGGTGTCCTAGTCTGAAAGCTAAACTAACAAGTGGACCAGAGGAACCCTCCGACTCCGACTCCGACCTCCATGCGTCTGCCTGCATTTCAGTCTGGTATTGCACAACACGACTTGGAAATTTCTCAACATGTTACACACTCGCTCTCAGATAACGGGAGCCTGAAGTGATTGAATATATGTCAGCAAGCAAAAGAACACATGTGCCACAGCTAAAGCCAGTCCAGTTATTTCTCATCATAGTACAACACAGACCGCCGAGGGTGTGTGTTTGCCCACAGAAGCTACAGACCACTTCTTTGGACTCCCATACTCTTCAGGGTGAAGCGACGAATAACCTACAGCCTCCACTGTCCTCCTCTTCTGGACCCGATGGAGGAGGATCCGGTAGGTTCCCGTCAGTGGGCTCCTGCAGTCGAAGCAGGGATTGTTCTGAAAATGGACCGTCACAATACCCAGATCTGACAGCAAATCCTTCACCTCCTGTTCCTCCTCACACAGATCCTGGTCGTCTCGGGCAAAGTGGGCTGGCGACAGGGGCAACGAGGCGTATGGACGAGGGTAATCAATCCCTTTCAGCCAAGCACTGTTTGTAATGTGCAGCAGAGAGGAGCGGTCGGCAGGCACAGGCCGCAGCATGCCTTTAATGACCAGCTGGCATGGATCGGGCACATAAGCAGGGATGCTGTAGGCCCCCTGCAGGATGCAGCGTTTCAGCTTCGCCAGGCTATCCCCGTAAAAAGGCATGGTGGCGGTCACCATGAAGTACAAAAGAATACCCAAAGCCCAGGTGTCTGAATAGCGTCCAATGTAACCTTTTTCCTTAAACAGTTCAGGAGCGGCGTACGGCGGCGAGCCACAGAAGTTGGTGAGGAGCTCATTCGGGCCGCTCACTGTGCTGAAGCCGAAGTCTCCCACCTTGATGCAGTAGGTGGTGGTGTAGAAGACGTTCTCCGCCTTGAGGTCTCTGTGGATGATGTTGTTGTCGTGCTGAAATGTCACAAGAATATGGAAAAAAATCTCAGAAGGGGTTTTTGTTTGGACAGTTTTATATTTACCTTTAAAGAGGAAAAGTTTTATTACAATAATAATTTATCTGGTTTCTCCATGTTACACAGACACATATTCTATCAAAGATTTTTATTACACTTATCAAACTGAGATTTTATATTAAAACAAACCACATTACAAAGATTAAACCAGTGACTTCCTACCAAAAACTCTGCTAATAACAGGGGCTCCTATGAGGATAAAAAAGGTAAAATTATCTATTATCAGTTAACAATGATGTGCTTGTATTTCTACTTCAATGATCTTTGCACTTGATTATAACTTTACTCTCTGAAGAAACACCAGATGCTACGTTGGAGTTGAGGAAGGAAATCGGTGAACTCGATTAAAAGTCACATCATTAAAAACATCTGAATTCAAACCTCATCCCTGAGCATTCCTGCCTGATTCAAATAATCACCAGCAGTGAAAGCTACATCTCCATCTCTCTTCTACTTCACAACCTCATCACGCCGCGTCTTTAGTACTCATTGTTTCTGTCAAGAGACCCCTCGCAGCAGAAATTACATATTTTGTCTTTAACACACAAATAACAGCTGAATCTTGGTTGGTTTTGTTTTCCAGCCTTGTAAAAATGTTTGTTTGCAGCAGTAATCTTATAATCAGATTGAAAAGAGTCAAGATTAAATTTATGGGGGCATCCTGGTGGCCAAGGGGCTCAGGACACTGACCGTAATCACAAAATCCCCTGTTGATGCTGACAGAGAAAACTGTTGTGGCGTGTTATCTCCCTTCATTTCCTGTCACCCTTTTACTGGGTCAAAACAAAAAAAGGTTAAAACATCCCCTCTAAAACGCCAAAAAGAAAGTATGTATGTAAACATCTACACAGAGGAGATTCAACTCAATTAAACTTTATCTCAAATTCAGCTCTAATTTACTCTGAATAACTCAATCATATAAACCCTGAACACCTCAGAAAAACCTTCGGTGTGAGGCGCCGACTGATGGCGATGCCGATGATTGAGTCTGACAGCAAAGCTCACCATGTGTTTCACAGCAGAGATGATTTGAGCAAAGACCAGCTTTGTTTCCAGGTCATTCAGTTTCCCTCTGGTGGTGATTCGGGAGAACAGATCTCCACCGCTGCCGTACTCCATCATCAGATACAGCTTCCTGCTGGTCTCAAACACCTCATACAGGCGCACTATGTTGGGGTGGCACAGCTTCTCCATGCAGCTTATCTCAGAGGAGGTCAGCGGCTGGCTCTTCTTATCCAGCCGCAGTTTATCCATGATTTTGACAGCGACTCTCTCTGAGACAGAAGAGAAGAGAAGGGAAGGATTAGGTGTCAGTGACGGATTAGAGTCGGTCTAACGAGGTGAGAGGTCAGAATGAGGACGGAGACATACTTTAGATTTAAACACATGAGAACACAAGGAGATGGATGCCACTGCAGAGGGAATGTACTTCTGGTGTTAAATAATCCGTAAAATCGTTGCAGTATTATTTAAAGGCATAACAAAATGTGGCTAAGGACCCCCAACAGTTTAACCTGCAAACTCATACACAAGTAATATTTTAACAAAAAAGAAAAAACCACTGCAGGGATCAGGAACGTCTGTAATGATTAGAAAGACTTAACCAGAAGATCAGACTAAGATTGTCACAAAACTGGAATATTATTCAAGAAAAATCTCATCCCAAAGTCAGACAGTGCACATAACAAAAAATGCTGCGGTGTAGCTGCAGACTGGACATTAAGGGCCCGATTACATGACAACAGTTATTCAAAAAATAAATGAGGGTTTTAAAAGATGTTCAGCGTTCATAAAACGGTGTTAAAAATGATCCTTGTTCATACAGATCCACAAAAATGAGAGCAGAAGGTTCTCTAACTTTGCAAATCAACGCCACAAAATAACATCTGTACCTGTGCTGATGAATGCCAGGTCAAAAACAACAAAAACAAAGAAAAAAAAGGAAAAATAAATCACTATTTGGGGTAAATAGCTCATAATTTTCTAACCTTTTGTCAAAGCGTGGATGCCCAACCTGACGGTGGAGAAGTTTCCTTGCCCAAGTTCTCCGCGAAGCTCGTAGAAGCCAACTCTCCGGCCAAGCATCAGGTCATTGACGAGCTTCTCGTTGTGGGCCATGTCATAGACGAGCCTCTCAAACGTAGACTGATTCATCCTTTCTTCTTCGGTCAGCTGTGGGACGGCATAAACGGCGGCAGAGGCCAGAGGTTTGGCTGTCTTCTCCACCTTTGGGGGCTCTTCTTTGTTCTTCTTGCTCAGTTTCGGCTTCGGCCATAGGCGTGCTTTAATGGCTTGAAAAGAAATTTAAGAAGCGTTCAAGTAAACTTTCAAATCTGTTTTCAGCTCAGCACCTGGCACCGCTACATGACTGTTGGTGGAGATAGCCGGATAGGCAACCCTTGCAGGTTATTTTTGGATTGGATTACTGAGGTCTTACAAAAGTTTATATGCAGGAGTGGTGTGACTGCCCCATGTACACATTGTTAATAAGATTGACCTCCCCGTTAACTAACTCTGCAGCTTTATGTTTGTTTTAAAAGGTGTTTTGTTATTAGATGGAGACCAATGATATCTCATTATGTAGATTTCAAGCTAATTTGAAAATATAAATATTTAAAAATATTACATCCTTTTGTTTCAGAAATATAGTTTGTTTGATCTGGCATTAATTATATTCTCAGGATACATGAGAAACTCTACTTTTTCTGTTGTATTTGACAAAGACTTGTTGTGACTAGTATCTTATCAGTTTTATAGGCCTAAGCAGATGCCGTTACACATTTGGACTGTGTTTAATCATTTTGATTGTTTGCTTTCATTTTTAATGATAGACAAAAGCAGGACGTATCGACTTTCCTGTTTTTACAGCTTTGGGAACACAGTAGTTCATACAATACTGTGGTATCAGCATTTTTCTTTTAAATATGTGCCAAGGTATAAATTTTTTTGCCAAACAGGATAGTATTTTGACTTTCTTTTTATTTAAAGCTTATCCTGTTTCTTTTGTTTTCTCAGGAAACTGTTATCATGGTTTCAGTATTACACTAAGGACACGGAGCATTAGGGTCGGATGTCAGATCCTTCATCCGGCAGGGCTTTAGCTCTGTGTGGGTGTCTTACGGAGCACGTATGACCTCTACAAATGACAGCACATGTGAAGAACAGCTTACTGAGATAAATCAAGTAGCCTCAGGTCAATAACACCATTAACTAACATAAAACTTTTGTTGGTCTCAGACAGAATAATATTGAACCTCCTCCAGGTCATTGTTAGTTAAATTTGGCCCGAAGTGGACTCAGCTCTTAAAGTGGCCGGGATTACCGGCTGCTTTTAGATACAGTATTAGTAGGTCGAGCCAATTTGCATGTGGCCAGGATCACTTGCTTCTTTTAGACCAAGAATTAGTGGGTCTAGACAGTTTGAAATTGATAAAATGAGACTTTTGTCTTTACTTTTGTCGCTGCTGCTTTTTCTTGTGTTTTATTTGTTTTAATTGTCTTGTAATCTGTACATACCTTTCGTTGCTGTACACATTTTTATTACGCACTTTAAATTTAAATGACTGATATGTATATAAAATTGCCTTGCCAATAAAAAAAACATCTTAGAGATTTAGTTGCATGCAAATTTTACTGAAGGCTTTTACTGGATTTATTTAAATCCTCTTCTTGATTGTTCTTCTACAACTTTGCTGCTGCATTTCACGTAAACAAGATAATTTAGGACTAAACAAGCATATGTACTTTGTAAAAACACAACCATTTAAATTAGGCTGATATATTAAAGCTATTGATGCACTCTGTAAGGGATTTATAAGCAGTAGGTATGTATTACCTGTATGAATTGTTGATAATATATTTACATATGGTACATAGATTAGTTAAAAGTCATCAACAGAAAGAAGTTTTGGGTTGCCGGTTTATACAAAATACTTATGGCTGATTTTAATCCTTTTTGTTTGGCAGTGGTAAATATTGATAAACACTGAGTTCGTTCCAATTTTTTAATTATCTAATAAGCCAAAAAGCCTGCAATCATACGTGTTAAAAAATCCATTAATGTAGGCTTTAAATAATCAAACTTACAGATGAATTAAAGACCAGGAGAAACAAAACATGTGCCATGTTGGAGGAAAAACGCAAGTATAAGGGTTTATTCATGACCTACAGATTATACTTTAAAAACTCTTTATAAAGAGTGGCTCATGAAAAGAGTGAACACATTTTAAAGTCCTTTGTGCAAACAAATCTGTAGAAACATAAATATTAGAAATGAAGCATTATAAATTTACCTGGGAGCTGTGGATCCTTCATGTCTGTCCCTCAGGTTGTAACACCTGACAGTAACTGACAGTGAATGGAGCTTCAGAGGACCTGATCACTCCTCACAATCCTATTAACGCAGTGTATTAGTGGAGTGCTCACTTTGTTATCTAACATCAAGGAAAACAATGGAGATGCTCCAAACAATACTTATTGATTATAGAACACTCTAAATAAAGCATGTGAAAGTAACTTTTGTCAGGTTAATTAATTAGGACAGAGCACTAAATAAAACTTTTGTTACAAAAGTCAAAATTTTTTTATATCTTTGCAAAATGCTGGTCTATGTAACCTATTCTTTTAATTAAAACTGTGTTGTGAACAATCATAAATTCAAAACATAGTAACAGAACATATATCAGTTATCTATTAACATATCATGCTTATAAACATTAAGCATAAGGTTAATTAAGCAAAGTCTTTACATGCAAAAAAAAAAAAAACAAAGAAAGAAATTAAGCCTCAGGAAGCAAAAAGCCCTGATAAACCAACTGTAATTGCATGACATCAAACAGGAGAAAAGAGTCAGCTACCGGCTGGTGAACATGGTAGAGAATTTAGCATTGGCATTAGTTTTTGGCATGGCATTTCCCCTTAGACTTGATGGAGACCAAAACAGAGCCAGATGTAGAATAATTATTGGACTCACATTCTTTGGATGACCAGACACACAACTCTTAATAAACAGTAATGTTGCTTCACGTCTGCTAATCGTGTAAACAAGTACCTGTAAGGAACTGTCAACATTATGAGGTTTGCACTTTGGAGGGTTTTCACAGTTGGTTCTGCTGCCCCCAAGTGGTCAAAAAGAGAAATGAGGAAGAGAACGCTGGATATTATCCATTATATGTCCACAGCATAAAATTTGCCTACAACTAAAATATGTTCAATTAATAGGACTAATTTCCTCTACCAATGTCCTCTTTTAAATTTAAAAAAGGAAAAATATCACTACCGTGTAACTACATCAAAATCGTGGAATCATATCATTCTTGGTCGTCAAAGGTAGAGTGGCTTTGATTGGCATTACTTCTAGCCAATGGCCAGACTCTGGTCCACAATCTGTCCAATCACTGACGAAGATTAGTTGGCGGGAGAGGAAGGGGCGGGACTTAGAGGTGCTTTGCTGACAAATCAGCCCAGGCACTTCACTGAAAGACCGGAAGCACATGCTGGCGCGCTGCTGTTGATGATGTTGTCATCTATGATATGCAGCTAAAAACTGTATTTTTTTAAATAAAACCTCTGTGTAAACAATAAAAAGAGAATGGCAGCAACAGTGGCTACACCTGTCACCCCCACGGAGCACGACCCTGACCGGTGTGGGAGTGAGGAGGAGAACCGCGGGGCTGAGGCGGAGGAGGAGAGCAGCCAGCAGCAGACAGGCCCCGCTGCCGCCGTGACCCACAGCCGGCTGTCCAAACTCCCGCTGGCCCGCATCAAGGCACTCATGAAGACCGACCCAGACGTGTCGCTCGCCAGCCAGGAGTCCGTGTTCATCATCGCTAAAGCCACGGTAGGAAAAAAAACAGTACAAAATACGCTTTCACAGCGTAATATTTCGATATGAAGGCAAACTAACCTAAATCTCATTAACCACCTGCATCCACTAAAGTGCTAATAGCATGATACACTGTCAAATCTGAGCTGTCCTCTATTAATAACATTTAAAGAGTGGCTTATGTAATAAAAATAAATATAATCAATATAAACAATGCAGTGCAGCAGTTTGTCTCATGTAATAAACTTAAAATAGAGCATAATTCACTTTACCAAAACCTTAAAATCAGACACTATTTTCTATAGGGTATAAATATCCAAAAATGTGAGAATATTTCAGTCCTTAAGCCTTAATTGTTTGAATTTATTTTAATTCTAACAACTTGTAACTTTCTTCCAGGAGTTGTTTGTTGAGATGATTGCAAAAGATGCTCTGGTTTACGCTCAGCAAGGGAAGAGGAAAACTCTGCAAAGAAAGGACTTGGGTAAGTGTTGTAAAGATATTATTAAGGCAGTTTGGAGGTATTTACAATGTCAGCAAGTTTTTAAATCATGATAAAATGTTTTTGTCTTCCAGCAGATGGATTCAGACCAGTTTTAACAACTTAAAATATTATATTTATTATATTTTGTATGAAAATACAAAATATTTCTCACTAAAGAACTTCTTAACATGGTCACTTGTAGGTTTCAGTGGTTATTTTCAGGGTTTTAGTTCAGTATAAAGACATTTTCTTTTTCTTTTTTCTTTTACAGACAATGCCATAGAAGCCATAGATGAATTTGCATTTCTTGAAGGTAAGGCTTAAATTAAAAATCCTTAGTTTTAATGCTTTTTATGCTTGTTCAAATAAATGTAGTTATATTTTTATAGTGGCCAGTATACCGGGTTGAATGACACATATCTACAGTATCGCACAGCATGATCATGCAGATGTGTGCACAACTTTTAGAGACCTTGATCACATTTCTTTGTTACCTTTTTTCAAATAAACTATACTCATTCTTCTTTATTGTCTCTATAGGCACACTGGATTAAACACTTCAGGAGACAAGAACATTGAATATCTGCAACCATCCATGAAGTTTTGTGTTACAGGGACATGATTCGTTATGAAAATCTTTGTGGTACTTTTCTACATCAAACTCTCAAATTGGATATAAATGCTTTTCTACAATGTGCCATTTAGATTTTTCATGCTTATCTTTGAAGGCAACAGTGGTAATGTGTAAATGTTTGTAAATATTTGTGAAATACTACTGTACAATGGAATAAATTTAAGTTTTAAACAACCAGTCCCCCTAAGAATACAGAGATCTTTATTTTCAACATTCTTTTTATGCTTACACATCTCCTGCTTTTCTACATAGCATGATTAAGTGTTGCTCTTATTTATTGGTTTTAAAAACTGCATCAACACAGGAAGGGTAGAGAGATTTTAATGATGTGCTGAGGGCAGCACTGCACATAGTTTTTCTTTTTGATCACTACCAATGTCCCGTTCCCTTGTAAATATTTGTGTTTTTTCCAGTTTTTTCCATGTTTCAGATGGCCTGGCCTGCAATCAGGACATTTACAAGGCTCCTGAATGACTCTATGATTGAAATGTCAGACAGAAATGTTCTCATCCAGACTAAAAAGTGAGAAATTCACCTCTTTCTTTCGTTTTTTGACTTTCTCCTTCTGGCTGGCACAAGCCAAGCACTGGCTGCAAGCCTTGTCTTCTTTTATTACTGTTTATGTTCTTCACAATGCCTCAGTTTTGTAAAGGTGCAACTAATCAGACAACATTAAAAGCATGAAGAGTAAATCTATGTTCAGCAAAGATGTGACTTCACTGGTGAGTAGCTCCTCCTGACCATCATCAGGGATTGATGGCAGCACCTTAACTGCAAATATTAATCTGAAAAAACTACCAGCGATTTTATTTTAACATGTACAGCAAGAAATTGTGGGTCTGCATAATTAAACATCTTGCAAGTGTTAAAAAAAAAAAAAGCAAGTGAGATGTTTCTAAATGAGACGCCAGCATTGTCACACTTACAACTGAGAAACCTTATTGCTCAATGTGAGCACATCTAAATAGCATCCTCTTGTTTTGGATCATGTTAAACACTTTGCACCAAAGTGTGTGAAGCTCTCTGTCCAAGGTGCTGATCCCGGGACCTCCAGGGACGCAGGAGCTGAGCAGGATGTGGCCCTTGTTGACATGTTGAAAGAAAATTTTCCTGACTAAAAATATAATGCAATAATTTTGACTAGATTTGCTAAATTAAACAGATTTTATTGTAGACAACTTGACAATAAGTTAATCTCATTTTTTCTTGTTTTTGTTTATCATTTCAGGGCCACAATGCAGTATTTTCTTTTTATCTCAGTCATCTAGATGACATATTACTGTTTGAACAAAGACACAGAAACAAAACATACCTAAAAGGGAAAATACTGCTCAGAATAAAATATTTTGAACTCTGTGTCTTGTTTAATTGTGTATACATTATATAAAAGGTTTAAGGTCCTTTAGATTTTTGTGGATTGTTGTAACTTGAGGAGCTGAAGGAGTTTATGTCGCTGGTTGTGGACGCTCTTCATTAAAACCTGGCTTGTGACAAGTTTTTAGATCAATACCCCTGTAATATATCTTGTATATTGTAAGTGGTATAATAGAACTAAAAATTCAAAAAGATTTTTTTAAAATATGAAAACATTATGTAATTTTTAAAGGGGAAGATATTCACCCCAATTTATTGTTATTAAAAAAAATGGAGACCACAGTTCGTAAGCAACTACGCCACTTTACATTTTAATCCTCAGTCCTCACTGATGGAGAAACAGCCAGTTTGGTTCTCTATTATTGTTCTCTGCTCAGTCTCTTCAGCAGAACTCAGCACTTGAACGACACAAACTGGACCACCCAGGAGGCAACGAGATGACAATCATCCACAGGTAAGTGCAGCTAAACCATGATGAGGTGTATGCTGACTGAAAGAACTCCCACTTTAAACACACATGCAGGAACACATGCATGTTGATGTCACAAGCATCAATCAATGGCCTTTTTTACAACCACGATAGGTGAGTTATGTGGAAAATATGCTTTCAATATTTGACACCAATTTTTACTAACATTAAATGTCTTTGAAAAATGATTAAATTGTAATATTATTTTAAATACTCCTTTTTTCCTGCCACTGCAGTACATTTTGGACGTGCATACAGTACAGTATGAGTCGGTAGAGGAATGGTGAAGGTTAAATTTCTTGTTGAACACGGTGAATGTCGTATTACACTCAGAAAATCTCACAGAGCATCGAGTTTGCATTAGGAATGTATCTGAATCTCTCTAGACCAGAGATGTGTGTTGTTCTTCCTGGCAGAACTTGTTAAACACATCCAAAGTGTTCAGTTTCACACTCTAGGCTCAGGCAAGACCCTTTGAGTCCTTGCAGTGGGAATTTTCAAAATAAATGCCTGAGTGTGTTTAAGCTGATTTTCTGGGTTTAGTGTTTCGGGAGTAATGAAACAGAGCTGTGAGAAGTACAAGATGTTTGGTTCCAGAAGAGCACCAGTCAACTCCCTGCAGAGGAATGCCTGACTGGCACAGAGGAGCATGGAGTGCTCTCTTCTAATAAAATATAATCACATGTCGAAGGATTGGACATCATTTTATTTCCACAGTCAATAAAGACATTCCATTAAGGAAATCTCATGTGAAAAGAAAATGTAGAGCCTCCCACTGCCCAGAGCAGGACTTCAGCAATGATTCTGAGGCTTGCTGGCTCTCCTTCATATTAATGTAAAAAAAAAAGACATGCTGAGAGAATAGACTGTGAGAAAAATTGACTTAATCCTTAATTTTATGGTTATTTCAGTTAAACTAAAAAGAAATTACAATGACATTCATAACCAAGAAAGCCAAACAGGTATTAGAGTATTTTACCTTTAAATAAAATACAACCAGGTCGCTCTGCTTCTCATTTTACAATCCCAGAAATTAAATAACTTAGATGAATAACGTAGATGCTTTCTTGCTAAGAGTTAAGTGAGAATATTAGCAATCTCATTCAGTATGCTAAATTTGAAGCTAGCCAAAGGGCAATTAGCATAGCATTAGCATAACAGACAGGTGGAAACAGCTGAGCTGACTTTTCCTGCAGGTTAAAGAGGACAAAAAGAGTTTACAGCCACATGAGCAGCTCAGTGAAACCAGTCTGAGGGGTGAAAGTGTGTTGAGCTAACTGCTAACAGCAGGCTAACACGCTCAAATGACAAGAGAAACATGATGTTTAGCATGTGAGATGGTTAGCATAGCTTAGTACGGAAGCCCTAAGCGGACATGGTTTAATTTTTTTTTTTTTTTACAAGCCGTTCATCTCGTTATCTCAAGAAAAAAGAACTTTGTTTTCTCAAGATATATCTCGAGAAAACGGCTTGTAAAAAAGAAAATTAAACCATGTCTGCTTAGGGCTTCCGTAGATTAGTATGCTAGCATGCTGACATTTTCTTAATAATATCAAACACATAAATCAACTATTGCAGAAGAAAGTGAGTGGTATTTGATCATAAACCAAAGAAATGGACAAGCTAACCTGTTGATGACGCTAAATGAAAAATGTAAAGGAATACAACACTTTTTATGATTGATCCTGATGGGAACTGAAAGGGACGTTGGTACCAAATTTAATGACAATCACCCGACAGATGTTGAACATACTTCTCACACAGATCATCCAAGACTTCTATAAAGATAACTACCATAAATATTTAATCCTGGAAGAGAAATTTGCATAAGAGCATCATATAGATTATTTCCAGAACATCTCGAGGTCTCTAGAGCAAAAGAAATTATGTTAAATGATGCTTCGCTGTCCATTTTATTTGCTTCAGAAGTTCATTTCCTATGGCATCTTGTCTGTTTTATACACCTCCCTGTTTGCCTCGTTTCAAGGATTAGCTGAAGTATTGCCCCCTGCATTTTATCCCTCGGAAATCCCTCTCAGGTACAGTAGGATCTCTTGGACTGCATGTTTGGCGCACTGAACCGAGACCTCCAACATCTCCAGGAGTCCATACATTTCATGCTCTCTACCCTCTCAAAGAAGGAGACATCACCCTATCAGCTCCATTATTAAGTGCCGTAGCTATTACTTTTGATTGCCCACATGTTTGTGTGTCTGAACACCTTGACAGGAGATATTTTAATTGCTTCAAAGATATGCAGAAAATGTATCTGGCTCACAAGCCGACCTGTAGTCATGTGGAAGGTATGTTTTTGCAGCTGACATTCCAACCTGATTTCTTGGGTCAGTTTCTTGAACAGTTAACCCCACCCCTGAGACACACACACACACTCCCTTTCTCTCTCTCTCACACACACACACACACATACACACAAACACACTATATATACACACATTTTTTTACACTAACCTCAGTGCACAGACTGCATATTTTCACATCCAGGGTCCGGACATGTGTACCCATAAAGGACATATTGTTGCCTTGTTGTCTGAATATTTCTTTGTACTTCCAACAAGTGTTCAGTAGCCAAGGGATCTTTTTTTTTTTTAGTGTTATGATCTGTTTAACCACAGGAACTAAGGCAGGCCCATATTGATCTACCCTTACAAAATGTGTCTATTTCAAGTTCCACATTAGTGTCTAAAGCAATATTTCCTTGCATGAGACTCGAGCGGTTCCAGCAATGCCCTGCCAATGTGCTTAACATTTGTCTACTTCAGTTTTTTCCCAGAGAAGGCTACAGGTCGTCCAAAGCATTTAGGATAATGATGTGTGATGTATTGTTTTAATTTGAGAGCTTTATTTTCATTTTTTTTCAACCCAGGGAGGACTTTTATAGCAGTTTTCCCCCCTCATAATTTCTGAAAGATTATTTAACGTATCCACCCAAATGGCTTAAGTAGGCCGGTTTTGTAAGTCAACTTTTAGTGATGCACTGATGTGTTTTGTTTGGTCATTTTTGTTTGGTGATGTATTTCGGTTTTTCCTTGCAGATAACCGGCCAACATTAAAACAAGGCTCCTTGTCAGAACTTTTCCTGCATATCTATGATAGAAAACGAAAAGCAAAAGCCTTTTCAGCTATCCAAACCATCAACTGTAAATGTCAGACTCTGATATCAATCCAATAGAAAACTTCAGCAAAGATACAAGTTTCTCCAACGTCCAACAAACGTCTCAGTAGATCAGAATCAGATGCTGCCACCAGACATGTTACTTTTTTTATTGACATTTAAGGTTGCAATACTGCACACTGCCAAATGTTTACTTATTAGCTATCATTCTGGGTAAAGTTACAGGAACTACGTTAATTATGTTTAATTTAATTAGCTAAGATAGTCCAGGTGGTTAAAAATTTGCTCTACATCTCTGCATCACAACAGCAAGATATGTCTGTGTAGATTCTCATTCATCCAGGTCATGATTATCTTGAAGAGTCATTAAAAACAAGGCAACTGGACTATGTTGAATTTTTGGGAAGACGTTTCACTTCTCATCCAAGAAGCTTCTTCAGTTCAGGAACTGAAGGTTCCTTAACTGTTACAACCATTATAGGTTGTATAGTTATAGTATAGTATAGTGTTAAAATTGAACGCATAATAAGTGTACTTTTCTTTACTTTCTATATATAACAGCATTGAAATGCCTTTAAATGGCAAAGAGGACAACATTAACCTTTGAGTGTTTCCAAGGATTGTCTCAGGACAGAGATATCTTGCGGCTCCACTAAGCCAGACAAGGCCCCGGCTGAACTGGGCACCGACAACCCTGAGCTAGCACGAGACTCATCCGAGCTGCTTGTAAAGGAAGGGTAAAACAAATTACAAAGGCTGAGAGAAAAAGAGACAGACAAGGAGAGAAAAACAAGAAACATGTTAATGTACTGATTGTGTGCAGTGAAACAAATTTAGGCTGCTAAAGTAACCAGAGGCAAAGGTGAGAAAACCACAAAAAATAGAGAGTAAAAAGCTTTTGAAAAAAGAAAGTTAAGCTGAAAGAACCTTTAGAAAGTTTTCTCATCATGCTGTGAACACCAACAGGGTCAGCCAGAGCAATATTACTGACCATATGCCACAATATTAATAATGCAACTCAACTAATTAGTGGATTACTATTGGTACACATTACACAAACAGATAAAGATCATATAGATTAGTCTTTGATGCCAGATGAATGAACACAAAATCACAAAAAAGTTTGCAAAAATCCTACCAGAGGAACATAAGAGGATCCTCTGTTATAAAATCTGTGATAGACACATGCAAGTAAAGACAGATCCTTATTAAGAGCAGTAGACAGATGTCTGGAATCCTCTATAGAAATTCTGAAGGGCTGAGTAATGCTAACATTACATTCAAAGGGGAATTTATCACCGAGGCCGCGTTGACAGAACTTGTAGATTTTCAACAAGTTTGGCAAAACTTGCCCTCTTAGAACATCAACCCAGAGGCAACAAATTAAATTTGACTGAACATGAACCATATCCATGCCTGTATCTTGTAAAAGAGAAAAAAGTTATTAAATAAATTGATGCTAAATTTGTACAGGTGAGAGAAAGCTGTGTGTGCTGTGTTTTGTTTTTTTTTTGTGAACAACACACACTGATAAATGCGCCACACTATGTCAATGTCTGCATGATTAAACCCGTATTTGAGCCTGTTCAGATACGTGTACACACAAGGGAGTCAAATGCAGCAAAAGCAATAAAATCCGAATTTATGAGTCAGTGCATTTGTGTGTAAGCAAGTGTGTGTGTATTGGATGTGCATTCAGTTTTGTCCCCACATGGATTGTACCAGGAGAATGAGCTCCATAAAAAGTAAACATATGTTGTAAAAGCATGCCAAGGGAGTAAAGAATACTACAAAAGCAGTTTCCTGCTCATAAATCTTAAGCTTCAGGTTGATTTTTATGAAAGCACAAGACCCCCTTTCAGATTCTCTCACCTCATCTTCAATCTATTATGAATTTAGAAAAACCATACACAGAGTGAAAACCTACAAAAATGTGAAGTATGTATATAAATCTGCGAATATCACACAGCGGCATCTGGCCTTACTTGAGACTTTTGACTGCATTGGTAGAGTGTGAGCACCAAATGTGTATGAATCCTGCACTTGTGTGTGCATCCTCACCTGCTGTCCTCATTTAAATGGGTGCCAGGATCATGAGTCTGCAGCAATGACGGCGCTGTTTGAGCAGATCTAGGGCAGACAAAAACAGAATTACATGTTGTCATCCCTGCTCATGAGTAGAGATTACAGAAAATCAATGTCACATTCAGATTTGATGTAGTTTTAACTGTTGACAGGTACATTTTTAGGACAACTGAGATCAGAGTGCCACTTCACAAGCCCATCAAATTAACAGACAGATTCAAATCATTTGGGCACCTGCCACTTCACCCTCAAGGTCAAACAATAGCCGAAAACAAACCATCTAACCGCAGTTAGGACAAGTGCACCAATTAGGCCAATTTGGCCCAGCTAAGAGTGGGTACTTGAAATTAAGCGCTGGGGTTCAGTGGTGTGCATGCTACTTATAATGAACCTTTTGAAGAGCTGGCTGTAGACCCCGGGACTCTTCCCCACTATAGCTTCTCTCACCAGCTGCTCACGTCTCCTAATGGAAGCTAGCTCCTGAAGTGGGGAGAGACGGAGGAAATGAAATGAGGAGGAGATGAAGAGAAGTGGGAAGAGGAAGAGTAAATAGAAGAGGGAAGTTGTTGTAGAGGATGATTGAAGGAGAAAGTGGAAGCGGGGAAAAGGGGGAGGAAAATGGGACACGTATGGCGGCGAGGAAAGAAATTCGGCATCTCGATGTAATAGAGAGGATTATTTTTTCATAAATGTAATACAGACTAGATATCTATTTGACATACACTTACAGGCTTCATTACCAATACATTTTTCATCAGATATCTGGTAACTCACAGCGGGGCTCTTCTGAGGGCTGAGCTCCGCCTGGATCTTGGCAAAATAGTTTCTGTAAGACGGATCTGAGGGATCAAGAGCTACGGTGGAGTGTGACGAGAGTGTGCCTGATCCTGACCTCGGTGAATGTGGCTTCTCCTCCGGCTCGTGATCTGAGACACACAGAGCGTCTGCACTTTATTTTTTATTTAAATACAATATTTTATAAATGATGTGTTTTTTACTAGGATCTGTGCCAAACCAACATTTTCTTTGCAATTGAAATATATTACTTGTATGGACATCTCTGTATAAAAACATGTATAATGGTTGTTGTGACACATTTTACCTTTATCAAAAAATATGCAGCTCTTTTTGGATATTTCACTTGGGTGTGTTGCAATTTAGATAATATCTCTGATGACTGTTCATTCTTAGCACATGCATTAACAGTGGATACACTATGTAGGGCCTAAAACAGATTTAGAGATATTATTTTTCTATTCACACAGCACCAAATCTAATGGGCACCACAAAGGGCCATTCCAGTGATTTAGAATTATACTTCTATAAAGTTAAGGGACAGATTACAGAAAAGAATGTTCTAAATTTATGCGGTGTGATGCTTCTGGGAAACACTTCAACTTTATTCATTCATACTATCAAGAGATGTCACTTTTTTTAAGTCTTAACAAAGCTTCTCCAGAGCCACAAAAGATATTACACATCTATTTTTACAGGCTGAGTTATACTTCCTGTCACTAGTAAAATGACTTTGACCTGTAAAAAATAGTGGATTGCCCCTTTAAATTAAAAAGGATAATAAAAAGAGAAAACTGGGAATGGCATACTTTAACTGACAGCACTTAGCCCTCTGTGTCTTCCTTAAAACTAGAATTACTGCCTTGCCAAAGTAGCATCGTGTTCTGCAGAGTTCCAGGAAGAGGACAGATAGATGGACAACCCAAAAACATGATCCCTCCAGGCACAGCTGAGGCGTTAAAATTAGCACCCAAACACTTTGAGCCTGCTAATGAAGAAGCAAACAAACAAATACACACCTGTGGAGGTGTTGTCAAGGGATGCTCTGTTGTTGTCTCCTTCTCCCTGCTCCTCTAACAACAGGTACTCCCTCACCACCTTCCTCAGTGTCTGATAGGCTTCTTCCCAGTCATCTACACACACACACACACACACACACACACACACATCCAAACATCCAAACATCCACGCACAGAGTCAGCAACACACAAAGAAATCTGGTTGTCAACGGAGCCAATGCATCTCCCATCAAACAGCAATGAATCAAGGATATGGGGATGATGACCTTAGTGTAATGAGGTGTTAGCTAGCAGTGCATAAAAGTGATGAGGTTCCACACTCCCTGTGTGTTCATCTCATTAAGAAAACAGCTAACATGTCTGAGTGCTTTCATGAGGGGATGATAAACACAGCTATTCCGTGGCTACGTGCCCTTAATACATGTGGTAATTGGATTGAAAGTGTATTGTATGGATTTTAGTGAAGTGTGTTAATTTATCTAAGGCTATACCAATGAAACAGAGTAAGACGGGGTGTTTTTTTTGGTTCTGTGAGGCAATACAAAAACACACTGCCTGTAAACAAAGAAATCACAACAGACACATTTAAATTTCTCTCTTCCTAACATCATATCCAAAGGTTGAATGAATAGAAAGAAAAAAATGTCTCCCCAGGTACTCAATTAAGTTTTCTCTTTGCTTTTTTTGCTGAAATTTAATTGTGAATTGTGTATCTACAATTAGACTGTGCAATACAATTAAACTGTCTCTAACTAATAGTAAAATGGATTTACAGGCAACTTGAGGATATTTAATTACCATTATTATACTCTGTAATTCACTTAAACCAACAAGTGCAGCATACAGCATACAATAAATACTTTCCATATCATAATAAAATTTATCATTTAAATGCTTCCTTGCCGTACCACAGGGGATTACATTATCGAAGAATCCCAGTCGCTGTCTGTTGGTGCTGGCATAGAGCTCTATACGTGACACGGCCATGTCAATCTGAGCTGGGGTGTAGAAACCACGGCTCTTCAGGTGACCCATGTACTGCTCCACCTGGGTGGGAATGAGCAGGATGTATCGAGGCTCAAAGTAACTGTTCTTCAGACTGAACACACCCTGGAAAAAACAGATGAGGATATTACAGTTTTGTCACAATGAGGGTTTGTTCTGAATTGTATTTGAATTGTTCAAAGTGATCCACACTGTGTTGTAGCGACCTTGGAGATGAAAACTCGCTATCTAGCAACTCATATCCACTGTCATTCCTCCTCAGAGACAGGTAAAAGCAATCTAGTAAACAGCATGGGTACGATTCCACACTGTCTTATCCTGGATCAGTGAAAATACTGTTTGTTTGCTTTCATTCCAACGAAAGACACTATTGATACAGAAGAAGAGGCTTCAGTCGGTCCCATGGGTTTAAAAAATATATATCAGTGATGCCCTTGAAAATAAAATTTAGACATAATTTTAAGATTCCCATCGCTATAACAGAGTCTAATTTAGTCACAGCTGCCTTATGTAACTGTTTCACAACAAAAATTTGCATTTAGCCTTTATTTACCACATCAGCTTGCTGGATGTGCTGGATGGACAGAGTTTGCCATACACACCTCTAGCTCCATATGCAGGCAGCAGGCCAGTCCTTCTCTGGCTACATCCTCTACGGCATCTCTGGTCAGACCGTACCTGTGACCCCCGTACCGCATGGTCTGGATAAACTTACCCTTAAAAGGAAAGTTCCAGTTAAGAGGGGAAAAGAATGAGAGAAGATTTTAGTGCACCACTTTACAGCCCCACTACTCATCACGTTACCAGTTATGAGCAGCATTTAACTCCTAAAATGGACATAATACACAACCCCAGCATGTTCTGTCAGGATTTACAACTTACAGCCATTTGCCCACCTGCAAAGTGAACTTTTCACCTGGTGGTCAGTGCAAAAAAAAAAAAAACTCTCTCTTTGTTACTTCTCACACACGACCCCTGACCTTTTGTCTGCTGGCTTTTGTGACAGTTTTATTTAAAAGGTATAATTTACAGCTCCCAACAAGCTAATGGGCAAATCCAATAAAGTAACAAAAGAGTAAGTCTTTGTCTTTGGTTTGTTGTGGCAAAAGTGAATTCAGACATAAATACAACTGAAACAATTAAATTTGATTCCCAAGAAAAAGTTGCACTTTTATCAACTTGTATGGATTCCATTACTGTAGTTAAGCTGCTGTTTGTGCAAATGTAATGTTGAAATGTTTTTTGGTTTTGTGTTGGTTTACTGAAGCTGAATGTGACTGCTTCCCTGGTGGTTTACAACATTCAAAATTACAGCAATTAGAAAGCACAGACTGTGTAGCATCAACATGGAAACTTGCTTTTTAATTAAATGGCCACAGGTGGAGCCGGTAGCTGTAAACAGTTTGCCCACGAGAAACTGGTAACGATCTTGGCTTTATTCTATTACATTTTTCAGCAGCAGAAATAGTCTCAACACTGCCCCCTACCTTTTAGAATAGAATATAAGATGAAAATAACCGCATGATATTATAATGATTACATAAAAAAATCATTAACTATGAGTCACTATATTTTAAATTTGGTTCGGTTGTACTGATATTTTACATAATGTGTGGTTCCAGGAGCCAAACAGGAATTTAAACTCCCACAATCTTCCTAAATGGGTCACTGACAAGCATGCAAACACTCAATTACAATACTTGTGTTTCCATACCACCAGACTCAGATGCCATTCAGACAGAATGGCACAGCAGGTGTTCCTTGTGTTTACAACACAGTCAGGAGTATGATAAGCACCAAAGACCACTGATTAGGGTTAATTTTGTGTGAGAGCAGCCAAAAGAAGTGGGCTCAAGAGGTAATGATTGCAGTTACTGAAAAGCATCTCTGACAGAACAAAAGAGGTGAAGAGGAAGAGGGCAGCTGGCACATAAAGAGAGGTGAAAATGCAAAGAGGAAGACAAGGGAGGGCAGAACAACGATAAACCAAATAGCTGGCAACAGAAGAATGGAGGGTGAGGAAGAAGATCGGAAAAATCAAGTAGAACAAGACTATAAAGTTAACCTGATCTACTTCCTCTGTTGGAGGAGACAAAAGGCATAAATTCCAGCATCAAAGCCTTTGGTGTGTAAATCACTGCATGACCTAGACCTCCATCCATCATCCCACCACTCTTACATAACAGGCAGCTTGACTCGAGGGACAGGATGGAAAACAAATGTGTCCGAAACCTCCGACCTCGGCACCCATTTTTCTGACTCTAAGAAAAACCCTGAGTTTGATGATTTCTTGTTCTGTTATCTTCAAAGCATTTAAGCACAACAGTTGGTGTAATAAATGAGATCCAGTTGCTTCTGATTAACATAAATACAAACAGATAATACTATTAATCAGAGCCTGGCAGTGGCTGATGCTTCAAGCAAAGAGGTGTATTTTATGTAATTTTAACAAAGTCTGCAAAAGATGATATTAGAGCCCATTAGCTCTCTGTGTCCTTGTCATCTGACTGGGACTAATAACCATTACTTACATGGGAAGCGTTGTGGTCATTTTAAAGTCTTAAATTTAATTAATACGGTCATTGCACTTAATCAAAAAGCTCAATTTAACTAAATGTGTCTTTGTTAAATAAAATATTAGCCAGTAAAAGTAAAATCCATCTATCCAAGCAAAACTACTTTTCTCAACTACTCAACTTTTTATGGATAATAAGTGAACTCAGTCTGAAACTTTGTCGAGGAGTTATGTGAATCAAGGACATTTAAAGTCAGTGTACATTTAATTAACTTGTGATGAATATTGATTCGTTTGTTTGATTTATGACATCAAGTGCATGAAATAATTTTAGGTGCAGAACTCAAAATAACCTTGAAACCTGTATTTTAACTCACGTAGTCACTCTGAGGGTCAAAAAAGCCTAATGGCAAGCTAACGAACCATGTGGATCATGTTCTGAAAATCTTCCTCGCTGACAAAATGGTAATCAATTCCATTCTCCTCTCCAAAGTAGGGCCCCCTTGTGGTGTGGCAGGTTCTGTGGAAGCAGACAGACAGAAACACACATGGCAATCTAACGCCCATCTGGACAGTTCATGTAAGATTTCCAGCCGTACAATTTATGATGTCTAATTATGTCAGATCTAAGACATACAACCATGAAAAGAGACCAGCAGGGGGGCTATGAGCTGGGGCAAAACACCTTGGTGGTGAAGAACACAAGGTGAAGGCCAGGGGTATGTCATAAAGGTTTGACTTGTATACTGCTGCTCTGTTTAGCCCCAACATTTGAAGAAGAGGTTTTATAAACACTCAAATACCTTATGAGAACATAAGGAATTACAGCTTGGTATAATTATTTCTCTTCACCATGAAGAGATCCATTTTTGCCAGGACAACACAGCTTGAAGTGCAGGACAAAAATGTACACTGAAGTTCAGCCAAAGCTAATACAAGACTTCAGCAGTCTGAGTTTGACAAACTGATACACCAGATAACTTTCAAAGTTTCCTCACTGAGTCACAGCAGAGGGATCTGTCCTGCTGGCTGCATTGCTGGCATTAAACATTGCCAATAAGCATAAATGTGACAACTTAGACGAAAACAATAATTTGATGTGGCTAATTCAGACTGCTAAAGCACCATACTGGCTTTGGCTAGAATTAAGAAAGAATTTTGGCAATGAACAAGGGCTGTGAGTAGTTTCCATATTTCTTACAGTTTGACTTTCCAACAAAAGGATTGTTTGAGGAATGATTACAGAAACCAATCACTCTCTTAATGTACATTTAGCATGTAAGTATTTAAGACAGGCTTCAGAATATCCGACCTGTTCTTTGTTAATGTATCAAGGCACATTTTTTTCCATTATGTCATTTGTTTCTAATACATTTATTTTGTGTACACTCAAAGGGTTTGCTGGTACTAAGGCCTTCTGAGATTCAATATCTAAATGTGCAACTTTCAAATCATTGTGTTGGCTCCCCAGATCCAACTGTGTGGCTACGACTGTAGGCTTCATTTCAATCCCATGACAGTAAGTAAAAGTTTTCAGTTTTCTGAAAAGAGAAACCTGAGGAACTGTTTTATTTTTAATACGACTCAAGCTTTTACCAACAGTAGCAGTAGAGAGAAGATGTATTTTGAAAGCTTTACTCTCCGCCATAAAAACTTTTTTTCACAAAATAACAAACACAGTTAAAGCAGATACATTATTTCACCATCCAATGATCGAAGAGAGAAAGTTTGAGACTGACCCATAGGCAAAGTATTCACTGAACTCCTGACACAGTCTGTGGGCAAGTTCTCTCTTCCCACAGCCTTGAGGACCAGTCAGGACCAGCATAGGATACGGAGAGTCTGCACTGGGCAAAGTGCTGCTTGGAGACACAAACACATACACAGGTCTGTTAAAAACGTAATCTTTACCAGTGTGTGCTCTCTAACCAAAGATGCACGATTTAAGTTTATTAAACCATGAAACCAGAGCACAAACTTCTCTGGTTGTAAAAGCCATTCCTGCAGTCTATTTAAATGGCAGCCTTGTGGGCAATATAGATGTGCTCTTTCTAGGGGCACAGAGGAGAATGTAAAATTGACTGTAGCTGCAGCATTTTATTTGCTGATGATGGATGTTTTCAAAAAAGTGCTGATACATGAACTCATTTTCTCCTTTTAGGGAACAGAAAACACTGCAGATAAAGAGGTGTTCATGTATGAAAACAACTTTTTTGATGGTTGATTTTGCACAATTTTTATGACTATGACTAATTCTTCACATTCAGACCGTTTCATATCTTATACTTTACATCCAGGAACTAGACAGTGGAACATTCAGAAGTTACATAATATATAATAAACAATACTATATATTTGTACCGACCTGTCATAGAGTACCTGTGGCTGCATGAGCTGATACACCAGGTGGGTCATGTGATCTCTGGCTGCTACCACATCCAAAGGAGGGTCATACTTGTTTACTGCTGTTACCTGGTATTTAAGGTTAGTAAACAGGGGACAATACTGTAAAAAATCCATATCACCTCCCATTAAAAACTATCTGAATTAGGTAAGTGGCACTTAGTCTTGTTATGTATAAAGAACAGGCTGGTATCTCTTTAACATAGAGGTTTTATGTTTGTGCTGTTATATCACAACATTCAAATGTCATGAAATTGTCAAATTATGTATGAATTAACATGTTTTTTTGTACTTTTTCTTCAGCAGTGACCTTCTCTTCATCCAGCACCGTCAGATGTTGCAGGAGGAAGACAACCGCCAGTCTGTAATCTGGTTGTTCCTACAAATTACATTCAAATGGCATAAACAACAAAATTATAATAATTAAGTATATTTGAAACACAAATTTCTTCTTTGTTGTCAAACAGCATACAGTAAACAGAGGAACCTGCTTCAAAAATTGGTTTTAAGACACAGTAAAGTGAACTTTTTTCATATGCAGTCTAAATCCACACATTAAATTACATTCTCACAGTAGACTGCTATGGTCAATAAATGGCTGAGTTACCTGCACAGAGTTTCCTTGCAGGTTGAGGTCCCTTAGTAGGAAAAGATCATGCATGTGTTTGCACTCCTGAATTTCACTAATCTGAAACAAGATCACAAACTGATGCAACTGAGAAACTGTGTACATTTTTTTTGTGACCAAAATAAGAAACTTGTTAAGATTGAGGGTTAATTCTCTATTTTGTTCATGACAATAGTTCTGTTAAACTAAAATTTAGTCAAGTTTACTTGTATTGAGATCGCTCATCATTTTATGAAAAGTTTGGAAACATATATTATGATTTTTTTAATCAAAAGAGAATTTTTAAGTAGTGCTCGATATTTCCCATATGGCACATGCACTTTTTTTTCCACAGAGAAGGACATGTAGTCCATTTATGGTGCAAATCTACAACTCTCAGGTCAATACCAGGTTTTTCTCCAGATTGATGGAGCCCAGGAGGTGGAGATTCTGGAGGCCAGACAGACTGCTGATGCTGTTCAGAGACAAGTCAAGAACCTGCAGACGCTTCAGATTCTCCAACCCTTCAATCCTCTCCAGCTTGTTCTCCCTCTGGATGCAGACAGGAAGGGGACATATTTGAGGAGGCAAGTACGTGTGTTCATGAATATGCATGCATACGTAACTGGCTTCCAACCTGCAGCTCTACTTCACACACAGTTAATTATTCCCTAATAAATATTAAGGTTATGCCATGGTCGCTCTGCAGGGTGTGTGAACCTTCCCCTCAGCACTGAGTTGAGTGGCAGGTCTGCCTCTCTCTGCTAAATCCTGTCAGGTAAGAACTGACAGCTAAACAGCTGGCAAGGTGCTAGCGCAGTATGCTAACCAACTAAAGAATCAGACTCAGGCACTCCTCCCTCGTCAGGGTCCCCTGCCTGCCTCCTCCCTCCGTTCCACTGACTAAAGTTGTTATCTAGCCGTCTGGCCACACCTCACACTGCTCATGCCAAGCATGTTGCCTGGCAGAGGGCCGCTGTCAGTGGGGGAGGGTGACTGCGTGGGTCCCCTGAAGCTCTAAGTCGGTGCTGTGATGGGCTGTGAAACAGGCTGGCTGACAGGGCTGTGCTGTTTAGGGAGGTAGCATGTGAGGAAGAGGGGTCAGGGATGAGATTAGATGGTTGCTGGATGGGCAAGGTGTGTGTGTGTGCTGAATTTGTTCCAGGCTCACTCAAACATAAGCAGCTGGTCCCAAAGCAAAGCTACAGACAGGGGCAGACACAGCCAGACCGATGGCTGCTGACAATGAGGAAACACTGATAAAGGACAGAACACGCATGTGCGCACAAATACACACACACACACACACACACACACACATACAGCAGAAAGAGAGAGAAAGAGAGAGAAAAGGCCTGCTGTTGAACCATATGGTGATTCTCGAACAGGGGGCCAAGGTTTTAGTGAATGTAAAATTGCAGCCAAAAACAGAGACATAAAGAAAAAGACAGAGGGGAGAGAATAGAGGGACAAACAGAAATAGGTAAAATTAAGCATGCATGAGGTAAAATACATGCAATTAGAAAGAGCTCTAAAAATAACTCCTACTGTGTTCACTCTGTGTGTGTGTATCTAGATACTAAAAACACGTGGAGAGAAACAACCTCCTGTAAAGCAATGCAAGAAACTGAAATGGAGGTTTAGAAAAATTAATTTTCTCTTTCTTAGTATGTGCCTGAATGTTCTAAATGTATAAATGTTTATATGTAAGAAGGTGCACTCTGTGTGTCATAGTTTTTGACTGATAGGACCTACAAGGAGAAGGTGTGTAAGAGGTAGACTATCCAGGCCGCTGATCCTCGAGATCTTGTTGTGTGAGAGGTTGAGATGGGTGAGCTTGCAACATTGCTCAAGACCACTGATCTCACTGAAACTGTTGTCTGATTGTGCGTATGTTAAGAATACATAATACCACAAGGGAGAAATGCAGTTTAACATTACGTTTTAGGCAAACGTATTTTGAATGACATTTACATAAATTACAAAAAAGTATCTATAGGGTTTTTAAATTAATAAAGGTTGTGGGAAAGTGCATGTGTTAGTTCAAGTGCATGTGCATGAATGCAAGTGACTTTTAGTAAGGATACATCCCAGATCCAGTTTGCAAAGAGATGAATACGCTGACAAATCCTTCATTTTTGCCATACGGTTGTGGGAGAAATTGACTTCCTGAAATACAAGGAAAGAAGCAGCACACTGTTGACAAAAGTCTCGAAAGTCTTCATTACATCTCACGAAAGAATTTTCTTTTTCCTAAATCCACAGAGCACGGGAAAGAATTTTCAGCTTGCTAAAGTTCACTGTCATTCAAGGGCAGTTAATGCCTCGTAAGCATATTTAAAGAGACTACAGATGGGCAATGGAAATCCAGGCCTTTCTTAAGGGAATAGAACAAGAGAGAGGAGCCCAAGCCAACAATCAAATGTGGTCTTATCCTGTCAGTTCAAGGTCCTGCGTTACCCTTAGATTCTTGGGTGGATGGAATTCAAAGAAATCGGAGATTGCATTGTGAGAAGCATCCAGGATGACGAGGTATGGCATGTGGCTCACACAGGATAAATCTAGCAGTCGAGAAAAGTTAGAGAAATTTAATTAAACAAGTAAACTATTCTAATGTGAATGAATTGTGTCTTAATTACATTTTTAAGGATCTTGACAAAAAGCAAATAATGAAAAAGTCACCTTGAATTCTGTTGTGTGGCAGTTCCAGCTTTTGAAGATAGACATAATTACACAAGACTGAGATGTCACTTAAATTTTGACTCTGGAATAGAGAAAAATATAACCTTGGTTAAATAAATCTGCTTCAAAATTTAACTGCCAGCTTCTGCCAACATTATAACATGACACAAAGTGAAGCCAAGCTGATTTGTCAGGTAATACTTCGTCTTTATTATACTTAAAAGCCATATAATATTCTTTAAAAATAGTGTGTGTGCATGTATAATGGTCTTACAGGTAGAGACAGGTGTTGGTAAATGTGCTGCAGCCCAGTACCAAGGCGTCCAAGGTTTGACAGACAGCTGGACACCATCTCAGATGTTAAAACACCATCCTTCTTTAAACATAAAGAAATAATTTAATACAATTTTGAACTTTATCAGAATACTAATGCTTGCATGTGTAGCAGTTGAGAAATGTACTGCAGTGAGTAAGACTGTAGGGATCTCTGCAAGAGCAATACAGGTGCAGAATTTGAAGACCACTAAAAGCATCACTTAATGCTCACAGCTTCCTGCCCCCTATAGCACACAAGCACATATTCATGCAGAACACACACACAAACATTATGCTTGCACCACTCTAATTGCACTTAATGGCTAATTAAAAGTAATCGACCATTTGACCTTGCTGTGTTGTCTTACTTTCCCAGACCTCTTGTGCAAGGTTACCTGCTTTACCTGTTGCATAACGGAACAAATGTGGACGTTTATTCAGTCTGTTCCATCAGTATGCAGTTATTCTACCTTAGTTTTTATAAAACAAATTCAAATCTGCTATAAGTAAATATTAACGTATAGCTTACTTTTTCATGATGAAAAACGATCAAATGAAAGACACTGAGGCAGGAAATTAATTCTTAAAAGACTAAAGAGACACTACATGTAACTCAAAACAATTTACCAGCTAAAGTATTCCAATGCTTACCTCCATCTCTCCGTTTTCTTCCACCGTTAGCTCACCGCAGCAGGGAGCCTCAGCGAGGAGAGCGGCGTTGTGGGACCCTGGGGGGGCAGCACCTTGGCGTCACTGAGGAAAACTGTTGACTCGTGGTTTCCCTCATTTTTTCATTTTGAAAAATCAGCGACAAGAAATAAAAAGCTGACCTATGTAAGTCAAAATAACGGCAATGTGATAAAAAGTCTAAATATCCTTGTTCCAGCTAGCTAGTAAGTTAGCTTTTCACATTAAGTGTACACTTTCGTCGCTAGGTAACGCTAAGACGACTGAGAGGTCGAAGGCATTATGGGGGATGTAGTTTACTAGCTTTCAACAGCGATTGTTGCACTGTGAGCCCTTTTTCATTGGGAAAACGTAAAACTTGAAAAAAGTTACAGGCTAAAAAATCAAAGTTAGTCATTAACTCCTGTGTTATTGGCATATTTTATTGTGGTTGGGATGGACAATAAGGAGAAATTAAAGTCATTCAAAGCGTAAGGTGGAGTTTTCAAGTATTTTCTGTTTACTTGACATGCTTTCCCTGAAGAAACAAAATGCACAAAACGTAGAAAAATTGAGTGCTGACAACTGACACTTTCGTACATCAATTTAACAGATTATTTCTATATGTCTTTAAAAATGTGGGGCATTTTGACAGAGGCACGTAGAAACTAAAAGTGCAACCATACAAATCTTAAATGAGAAATTTATTAGTTAAAAAATAAAATGTTAAAATATAGACCACTTCTACTACAATGTTAACAAATCTTAATAATACATCCAAAGATTGATGAAGCACAAATAGCTTCAATTTTATATATTGATTTATTGAAAAAAATTATTGTTGTCCTGAGGGCTCCAATCATGTATTTTACATTTTAGCAGCTGGTTTTCCTTTGTTCACAATGCCAGGAGAGCAGACACAATAGGGATAATAACGCAGTCATGCTTTGCAAATATCACACTGAGCCAAAAAATTCCAACAGATATGGATTTATGTCAGCAACACACGGCTTCAGGTGGTATGCTGTCTGTGTTTATTTTTCAGATTCCAATATGCTGCATTTTAGCACTTCATGCATCAAATCATGTCACACATCACACCTGTCAGGGGAAGTACATCCACTAATGTTGGTTTTGGATCCGTCTCGCTCATATAAGATGGTAACGTCTCGGGTGCATCAAAACAGTGATAGACTGCTGTTATGTGTGGAGGAGGTGTTACTGCACGCATGAACTCCTGTCATCTGTACTTCCCCCAATGGAAAATATGACTGTTATGCAACCAGACAAAATAAAAAAAAAGGGAAAAAAAACACACCAAACCAAATGGGAATTTGCAGGATTTATTTTTTTCAGTGTATTAGTGTATGACAAATAGTGAATTCTCAATTTAGAGTAGCTTTCGGGCTTTTAGGCTATAAGAAAAAAAACGTAACAATCGGACAATGATAATCTTTTAACTTCTTCAAGACTAACTGAGATAACTCTAACAGATGTGCAAAAATAAAGGTACATTGCAAAGAAAAGAAATATTAAATAATAAAGCAGAGGAGCTGAGTTTTTTCCTCCAAGTAAAAATGAATCTTTATTACATTTGACATAGTTCATTCATGAATAAAAAGCCCGGACAGCAGAAGTGGTTCGAACTTGAGTATGCCCATGCACATTGTATTAAAGTTTCCCATGTAGAACATTACAAAAGTAGCTCTGAATTGAACAGCTGAATGAGCGGATTTTAGATTTTACACCAAGTGTACGCTTCAAAGTGGTAGGCGAGCCCCTCAGCAGCTCCATGGTTGCTTTCACATCGATCCCAGCCTATGTGTCATTATGATGGATTGCTCTGTGGGCTTCAGGGAGACCAGCGCTGGGCCTGCTGTATTGACAAGGCTCCCATTCCCCTCTCCTCCTCTCGTTAAGTACTTCTCTCCAAAGTTAATGAACTAAAAAACACGGTGGGTTGCGGGGAAGGGAATGATTTGTGATCGTCTCTTGAGTTTGTGTGTTCAGTTCACTTCAAAAGACTTGAAAACATTTAATGGGTATGACAAAAAAAAATAACTCTGAGCTGCATCGTTTCCGTTTAAAGAGCTTGATTGACTGTTGAAATGAATTCCAATACATATCCCTTAAAACAAAAATGCAAATCATTCACTGTGGTGGGCTGGACTTGAAATAAGGCATTTCAAATTAACCTTGTTTTATGGAAGGATGAAACAGAAATCAGCAAAAATACCTTCATTACTGAGTCTCTTGTGTCCAATTTGTTAAAAAAAAAAAAAATTTAATCAACCCGCAACTTTCCACACTGGCCGGATAAGTTTACAGCACACACTATAAAAAAAAAGACAGATAAACAGATTTTTAACAACCATAGATATGATACAATTCTCAGCTAGGGAAATCTTTGGGGAACAACCCAAATTGGCAGCAGGCGGAAGATGTGGCCTCATTCAGACGGTCTAATCTGGCATCTGTTATTGCAGACAGAATCAGTGGGCCCGTGGGGCTGCCAGGAGAGGAGAGATAGAGGTGTAATTGAGAGCAGCAGTTTAGATCTAATAGGAAAATGAGATGAGATGGGGCCTAAGTTTGGGTGAGTGTCCAAGACAATCGCCTTTTATGCGGAGCTGGAGTCATGGCGAGCGGGGGGACTGCTGGAGTCGTAGTGAGAGTGCTGCATTTGCTCTATCTTTAAAAAAAAAAAAAGTGTAAATTGACAATATAGATTACCTTATGACATAGATACATGAGGGAAGTAGGACTTGCAGAGTTTGCAGTTGTGTTGGTTGTCACCTCGCGTCCCAATTAGAGTGAGTCAGTGCTGCATGCGCTGATATATATATAATCTACATGCCCAGAGTTAGAAGAAAGTATATCTGTGTCAACCCTCAACTACAATGAGTTTCATCACATCAGGCGAGATGAAATGAAGAAGACACACTCTCCATCACCAGATTTCACACGCATTATGATCTAGGTCTAGAGCAAGCCTCTATTTCAGTGTTTTTCTAACCCAATTCTTAAATATCTCCTCCACCGCAAGTTTTCGCTATATAAGTCCTTACTCTTGCATCCATGACCCAATTATCAGCTGCACATGTTCCTGCTAGACAGATCTGAGGGAGTTGAAACAAAAAAAAATGTTTGGGACAGATTGGTGATTGGGAAACAATGTTAAGTTCTTTTACTGGTTATTTTTTTTTTATCTGATTTACAGGCAACTCAAGTTCCCCTCTGGACCCTGTCTTGTTTAATCATTACACTGTAGTGATCTTCTTATCCTTGGTGGCCTGTTTGATGGCGGCCTGCTCACAGATGATTTCTTTCAGCCTCTGCAGTCGGATGTTTTGGGTGCTCAGGTCGCCCACGCCTGTCTGGCTGCGATGAAGCAAGGACAGGGCATTGATGTACTCCAGCTCCGTGTAGCGAACGCCCTGGTCCACCACCAGATTCAGCAGCTCGTCTGCAGTGTTGTACAGCATCTCGTAGTATTGCCTGTGTGGAGAGACATGAGGAATGAATCGAGAGGGAGAAAATGACAGGAAATGGTAGATTAGAGAAATGGGTCAATAGAGGAAAAAGAGTAGAGAAAGTTATATAAAATTAAGGGTAAGCAGCAGAGAGAAGAAAAACACATATAAAAACACTTTATATTCTTCTGTTTTGCATTTTTCCAGTGCAGAATTAAAAGAAGCAACAACAACAACAAAGGGAGATCACAAATGTAGAACCAACTGCTGTTGCTGTCAAGCCCAATTTCCTTAAAAAGGACTTCAAGGACCTCACCCTGCCGCCACCGGGAGCTGACGGAAGAGGGAAAACATTGACTGGCTACAAACTACTGAGACCCTTTAATGGAACGCTGTTGACAGAGCAAAAAGAAGAAAGAGGTGTGTGTAGAATTAATAGCTCTGTAAACCAGGACCAAATGCCACAATGGACCATTTAAAAAAGACCATTGAGTACACACTGATAACGAAGGAGCATAAAGGGAGAGGGACTGTTTGTGAATAACACACACTTCCTACTGCCAACAACAGCATGAGACATAAAGGTCAAATATGCCTGAGAGAAGTAAGAAGAAACTGTGTGTGTATTTGCTTGTATATATGTTTATATATGGAGGTGGATTTTCTGAGTGTGTGACCATATAATAAATTTTCATTAGAAACGATTAATATAGGACAATGTTTGGCCATAAATACAGATTTTACTCATAAGCTCCCTTTTTTTCTGTGCAAACAAAACTGCTGGAGGTAAGTTACTGCACAGTGTTGGGATGCAGGATGGACAATTTTTCTTTGCTTGGGGGCAAAACAGGTAAAATATCTTGGTGTGTGTGTATGTGTGTATGTGTGTGTGTGTGTGTGTCTGTATGAGGGGAATTGTCTCAGCTAGACAAACAATGCTCTGAAACACACACACAGGAGAAGCAAAATGCCGCCACACACTTGAATTGATTCTGCTGCTATGTGCCTCTGGCTATGGGACAAACCCATCCTCTAAAGAGACGCTTAGTGTTACTCTTCCGTACAGTAGCTGTTGATAGAGTCAAAGCATCAGGTGAGTTACACACATGCTGCATTAAATCATGCTCTGTATCTTCAAAATTAGAGATTGATTTTACTTGAGCTAAAGTTCATATTATATGGAAATTAATATAAACCAATGAAGGCCTAGAGGGGTAGGGAAGAAAAACAAAGAATGACGTTTCTGCACATAGAGGAGTTGTGCATTGGTTAGGCATGATAAAAGGTCAATGTGATTTAATATAAACCTGTTAAAATGCCTAAAGTTTCTGATATGATATTCCCCCCTCCTTGATTTTGGTGCCAGAAATAACAATGAAGTTCTTTATACAGCGGACCAAATCTGCTGATGCTGCTCTAACATCCTGCCACGCCTCATGTACGAAAGATGAGACGATGTGTAAAAAGGGAATAAAGACTAAAAGAAATCGTTTGCAAATAAACTGTGCTTACCAAGGACAGTTTCATAAATTGTTCCTGAGCTCATGTAGTAAAATCCTTCATACAATCTTGTGTTTCACAAAGTGATGAACCTCACTCCATCCGTGCTTGTGATCGACCGAACCTTTCCAGGATGTAGCGTTCATTCCAATTGGTAAATTATCTTATTCTGTTTATGTTTTACACAGCGACCTCACTTGGAAAGTTAAGGTATTACAGCTTCCAAAGTAACAATAATGGCAATTTATAGATTTTTATTGACTTTTTTGACTGTCACACTTAATTTGTTCCATCCACTTCCTTTCCTGCCATTAACTGGCTCACTTAGCCAAAGTCAGAAGCCCGTCAGTCAACAGCCTTGACTCCTGCTGCTGTGTGAAAACAGCCGCTCAGAGAGGAGATTGTAGCTCTGACATGACTTAGAAGTGTTAAGTTCATTTGTTGTAAAACCCTTTTTTTTGCACCAATGAGTGGAATTAATTTTATCTGTCAAAGCAACTGCAGGGAAAGGGTTAAACTCTCCACTGTGCCAAACTGAGATAAAAGTAAATGGATTTAAATCGGTACAAAGACATTTTGCAAAGAAAAGGTATTTTTATCTCATTTGTTGAGCTCCTCCACTCATCCAAGACCCATTCCCTTCATGAGATGATCATCTTAAATGCTAACAAGGCGTTAATGAGCACTCAGGGAGCTTCTGTTCCAAGGTGTTTTATGTGCTGTCATTTTGGATATTCAACAGTAAAAAAAAAAAAAAAAGACGAAGGGTACAATAAATGAGATGGAGGGATATACAGTCAGGTAAAAGAGTGATGACTGAAGAGGTGAGTGAGGAATAGAGGTGCATAATATGTGTTTTTTGGCCTTCCTCTCACAAGAAATGCCCTTGGCCATCGAAGCATTTGCATTCTGTCTCACTCTTCATCCTGTTCTCAATTTCTCTCCAAGGTCTTGTTCATTTTTCTATCTCTGAGCTCATTTCATGAAAAAGCTTGTCAATATTGATGAGGGTCACATTGGTTCACTTCTTAACCGGGGGCAAGACAGAAAAGAGAGGGAAAAAAAAGTGGGAAAAAGATGAGTCCCACTTGTGGTTTTTAGCACATAATGAATACTGCAGTGTGTGTGTTTTTTCTTTCTTGTCTATCTACATGTTATTGCTGTTTGTATTGATTTGTACCCACACAGTTTGTGTTTAAGTGTTGCCACATTCACCTCACCGCAGCAAAACACCACCTCGAAAAAACATTAGCATTTCATTCACTAGCCCCGACGATTACCTGCGCGCTTGAGGCAAATCACCTCGTTATATGATCTAATGGGAAAAACACACAGACAAAAAAAAAAAGAGAAAACAAAAATCTCCTTTGTTGAGTGGAGGGGCTTTGGAGAGAAGGCTTCCCTCTTTCAAATAACCATCCTCGACTCTCAATGGGAAACAGCTTAGAGGAGGAAAGCAAACGCTGATTTTAAACAGAGCAATAAACAGGAGGAGAAAGTGAACCCGACTACCTGCCTGATTCATTCCAGATCTCTGAAGAGGCGTAATTATCTGTGCAGTAGATGTGTGTTAAGTAGTTTGTTTTTCCTTTGTTCTGCAGTTATTTACATTGCTATGATATGATCTGAGGGTCTGAAGCAGGCTGGGAGAGGCTGTGGTATTATGCATTAAAAAAAAATGGACGGACACATAAAAAGTAACTAGCACCGGAGGTAATTATCTTCCAGTTCTTGCTGAATTTTTTTAAGGCTAACTATTTAACAAGCTATAAGACTTATTTTCCATTTTTAATAAAGTAAACCAGCGTGGTACACTAAAAAATTATGGACAGGATGAGATATTATCACCAAAAACCCTGATGGAAACTAAAATTTGATATGTCTGGACATCCTCCTCAGGTCAAAACAATAAAAACGTTGATTTATTAGTTAAAGAGGCTGGAAAGCTTTGATATCCATCTGTTGATGCAGAGGCTAGCAAGTGGAAATAAAAAGAATACCTCATCAGTGCTGTAAAACAGGGCTTAACTACAGCATAATAACAACTAAAATTCACTTGGCAGTGATGCATTTAGGACACACAGGTTTTGTTAAGAGCAGATTTACTGGTGCTCTTTTATAGCTCGTGACGGGATACTCAATCCACGGTGCAGTTTCTTTTTGTTGCATCTCACATCAAAACAGGATCATATCAGTGTGTGAGACTGTCAGTTTGCGTGTGTGTGTGTGTGTTTGTGATTCCTGTGTGTCTGAGTTCTGAGGACAGCTGGCAATCTGGCCTCTGTTCAGCACAAAGGGGAGGGGGCTGGTTCAGACGGAGAAAGTGTATGTTTGTGTGTATCTACGTGTGTGTGTGTGTCTATCTTTGTACGTATCTGAGTGATGTATGTTAGTGTGTGCTGAAAACACTTTCAAACAGTTCATTACCCAAGCAGTTGGAAAGCCATTTGCCAAACAGGGTAGGGGCTGTTAATAAGATTAAAATCTCTCGGCACCCCACCACCAAGAAAGAACCCCCAGCGACACACCCACGCTAGCACACAAACACACACAAACACATTCACACACACACACAGTCCTTTTTATCCATTAAAGATACAGCTAGTTAATGAAACCTGCATTTCTTTTTATCCACAAATCAAAGTGACTTGTTGTTTTGTTTGCTTTCTTCCTCAAACTCTTTATTTACAGCCCTCCATCTCCCTCACTCGCCACACTCTCACACACACTCATTTTTACCAATTTCCACCTGCTTCCACCACAAGTTCCACCTATGAGAGCACTGCTTTAGTAATCAGCGTGTGTGTGTGTGTATGTGCGTGTCAACGAGCCTCCATGGTGCGCTTCCTATTAAATTTTAATTAGTCGCCCCCCTCCCTTTCCTCGTATACAAAGAATATTAAGTAAATTTATGATGCGTGTATGCAGCATAGGACAGACAGATATTTATGTCAATGCCACGGGAGAAGAGTGAGACATGGAGGAAAAGACGGAGAGTGGGAGAAAAAAGACAAAGACAGAGAAAAAAGCAGGAGAAAAACAAGAATCAGCACAATTCATTCCCCCCTCATTTCCAGCATGTACAATATTAAGGCCATTACAGGCTGCCTCTGTCAGCGTGTTTGGAACAACACATTAGTTAGACGGAGAGATGAGGTGAGGAAGGAGGAGGAGGAGGAGGAGGAGGAGGGGGAGGAAGGATGAGAGGCTCTGTGGATGAACCTCTCGATCAGCTGGAACCAAGACTTGTTGCTACAGTAACAGATACTGGGGCTGCTGACACCAACAACAGGGCTTTTATATGAGGTCCTCTCCTTTAACCCACACTGTAACAATACTTCCACTCTTTCAAATTTCAAAACTCCGACCTCACACCTGGATGAGGAAGAAAATTCTTTTGTAAAATAATAACATAAACCCGGTTGGGGTTCATGTGGCAGCAGAGTCAAGACTTTAAAACGTTACTGTTGTCTCTAAACCTTCGTGTGATCACCTAATTTGTACAGAATGTTAGCCTGGCTAAAATCACATGATAGAAGTGTTTTCAATAAAGGCTTAATATTCAGAAACTGTCGGTTATTATTTGCAAACATCCAAACTTGACCCCAACTCCAGGGGTCAACTAGACTGAGAGAGCAGCAGTGGTCAAGCAAGCAAGAGTGTGGATGAAGAGAGCGAGCACAAAACCGGTAACTAAGCAGTGAATCCAGAAATAAAAATCTTGTATTCTGATAATTTCATGGCTCAAAGCTTAAGCACTGATTAACATGCCCACACCTCCATGCAACCCTGCAGGAAGGTTTCTCTGTCTGACGTACAGACTAGCTAGCTCAAGACAGAGAGAGCCAGAGATGCAACCTGGTCATTATGTTTTTATAGAAATCTGAACTCATGCTGTTATTGGCTAGAGGCGACACACCACTGCCCTAAAGGCTGTAGCTTAAAAACACACAACACCACACAATTCTAGTGTGTTAAAAGTTGTTATATTTAAAGTTGGGATAACTTTTTATGAGTCTACATATTGTTTTGTTATAGAGATTTCTGCATATCAGGCCTATAAGCTGGCTGTTTCCGTGGACAGCCAGCTTCATGGTCACAGAACAGCAGTGAATGGTTCATACTGTACCCAGCTCAAGATGAGGCATTCAGGTGTGGGACAGCTTGCCTTCCTTCTCTATGCAAAGCTGTAAGCCAAGTAGCTCCCTTGAATAGTCAGTTTTCATATTTCTTTAAGCTCTGTTTACTGTGAGAAAATCTTTCCATCCCTGCTCTGACGGTCATTATTTCTGACTGCTGTACGTCTGGAAAATGGCAGTCGCGAGCTGTTCAAAGCAGTCTCAGCTGCGGCATAACTGCACATTTAACAGGGTTTGTAATATAGTTATTGTGATGTTTGTTCTTCCGCTTTAATACATTTTAACTAGTGGTGGGACTCGATTAAAATTTTTAATCGCGTTAATTATAGGGTCTGTAATTAATTAATCGAAA